>JAVSCE010020805.1:0-227476 GCA_032199065.1 Smutsia gigantea | reverse complement strand
TTATTTCACTGAGCATAATATCCTTCAGCTCCATCCACGTTGTTGCAAATTGCAGAATTTGTTTCTTTTCTTATGGCTGAATAGTATTCCATTGTGTATATGTACCACCTCTTCTTTATCCATTCATTTGCTGATGGACACTTAGGTTGCTTCCATATCTTAGCTATTGTAAGTAGTGCTGCAATTAACATATGGATGCATATGTCTTTTGAATCTGAGAAATTCTATTCTTTGGGTAAATTCCTAGGAGTGGAATTCCCGGCTCAAATGATATTTCTATTTTTAGCTTTTTGAGGAACCTCCATATTGCTTTCCGCAATGGTTGAATTAGCTTACATTCCCACAAGCAGTGTTGGATGGTGCCCCTTTCTCCACATCCTCCTCAACATTTGTTTTTCTTTGTGTTTTCATTACTGGCCATGCTAACTGGTGTGAGGTGATATCTCATTGTGGTTTTTATTTGCATTTTCTTGATAATTAAAGATGTGGAGCTGAAAGGACCAAACTAATGCCATGACAGGCCCCAGAAAGCCTCAGAAATCAGAGGACCTGAGTTTCAGTTTCCCCGAAACCACCTGAAAGAATAGGAAAATTTTAAGTAGGCTCTGACCCTTGGCCTGAGTCATAAAAACCGGCCTGAACACAATGACACAATAGCTTGCAAACCCGTGCCTAGGTAATCCTCCCCAAAACTGATAGACTGTGAAGATAAAGCCCTGTGAGACCCTAATTGAAATATTTTTGCTATTGAATCATCAGCAGACCTCCCCCTTGCCTCCCCCTGGTTGTGGTCCCTTTCCTTTAAAACCTCCTGTGATTTCTGCTCGGGGTCGGACTCTGCTCCTGCGTGAGTCATGAGTCTTGACCCCAGCGCGCTGGTGGAATCAATAAACCCCTTGCTGTTTGCATCAAGACCGGTCTCTTGTGAGTATTTGGGTCGCCGTCCATCCCTGGGCTGAGCAGGGCCTGTTTTCTGGGTCTTACATTTGGGGGCTCGTCCGGGATCTGCGGCCACCCTATTCTCCAGAGACCCACTTGGAGGTAAACAAAGGATCCTTAAGTTTCTGTGTGCGCCGGCGCCTGTTTGTTCTGTCAGATATCTGGGTCTGTGAAAAGCGCTTTCGGTTTGGCAGCCGCTTGCCGCTCCCATAAGGGAACGGAAAGCTGTGGTAAGGCAGACGTGCCAGGGGCCACAAGCTGCAACCCTGGGGGACGCCCCTGGGTGTGAAACGGGGGATTTTTCTGCCCGTCTGTTGGAAGGGGAAAGGGTCCGGTTTGAGCGGATTCAACGGAGGGACCCTCCCCCGTCGGAATCTGTTGGAAGGGGAAAGGGTCCGGTTACGGAGGGACCCTCCCCCGTCTGAATACCTCTCCTGTCTGTGGAAAACGAGAGGAGGAAAGTGTTTGTTGGCGTCTTTTGTCGTTTTGTGGCTTGCTGTTTTTGTGTATTTAGAAACGACAAAAATGGGACAGACTGTGACAACCCCTTTGTCTCTGACTTTGGACTGCTGGACGGACGTCAAGAATAGGGCCCATGACTTGTCTGTAGAAGTTAGAAAAAGGCAATGGCAGACCCTCTGCTCGACTGGATGGCCGGCCTTCAATGTAGGTTGGCCTCCTGAGGGTACTTTTAACAGAGAATTAATTTTTGCAATTAAAAATCTTGTTTTTCAGCCAAGACCCGATTCTCACCCTGACCACCAATCCTACATCATGTAACCAATAAGGAAAACTGCTGTTTTGATTGTTTCCTTTCATCATGTACTTCTTTGTCCATATTGTGTAAAAGTAATTTTTATAACAAAAGCTGTCTTCCTCTCTTCTCTGAGTATTAAAGTGAACAACTGAGCAGTAGAGGGTTTGGACTTGTATCCCTGCCATCCCTGGGCAGCCCCTGCAGCAGAAGGTGGCAGAGGTGTTACAGCTACAGAAGATGGGGTTGGGAGGGAGGAATCCAAGTGATCCTGGCCTCAGAAATTCAGGCCTGCCTGTATTCATTTACAGGGAGATTTTTCTAAATGTAAGAATCTCATTTCAGAGTATGGGGAGAGGTCTGTTGTTAATTTATTGTTAACTTTTTGAAATTGGATTACAAAATGTCTACTCCTTCAGCTTGGGCTGGACAGTTGATTTAATAAACTAGGCAGCTTCTTGTATACTTTGGCAATAAGCTTTCTTAACAGGCAAAGCTTCTCTTGTAAGAACTGGAAGCATTTGCTTTTTTTTCAGATCGTATCCAGTGTTTTTTAAAGGGGCCAAAGATTGACTTTGCACTGTATTTTTCCACTGCAGTTAATGGGCCACTGATTCCCCCCACACCCAAGTTATCAAGCCTCTCTCCTTCCCTCCCTCTCTCTGTTTCTCTCTTTGAAAATGTAATTGATTTGAGAGACTGCACTGTTTCTGCAGGGTTGGGGAGTCAGCGTGGAGCAGGTATGTAAGGCCAGCAGTACACTGTCAGCAAGGCTCCCTCACTTGCACTCTCCTGTAAGTCAGTAAATTGTTATATATTACCCCTTCCTCCCATAAGTCTTTTTAAAATGTGGATAGATGAGACCCTACTGAAACTGTGTATCATACTATGGGTAATATCTTTTTCATATACTTATTAAAGTGTGAAGTTGTTTTGCTTGTACCATTCCAGTTTTGAGCTGCAATAGTTCATTGTTGTAATTGTTGATCTTTAAAATTGTGGCACCTCTTATCCTTTTAGTAACTTTATTTCTGTATTGCTTTGATATTTTATGAGATTAGCTTTGAGAAATAGTCTTGATTTTTATGTCTAAACCAAAGTTTCAAGTGTTGGTACTAAATAGAAGCAGAACTGCAGGAACCCCGAAACCTAAAATATATCCTGAAGTAGAATCCCCTCCCGAATGGCTGGAACCTTGCCCTCCCCCGTATTATCTTAAACAGGGGGCAGAACCTGCTCCAGCCCCTGAGCCACAACCTGCTCAGCCGGTAGTGCAAGAAAGGGAAGAAGAAGGGCCCAATGCTCCCCCTTTACCAGCAGCAGCGGGGGGCCCAGCAGCGGGTACCCAAAGTCCCAGAGGGGCCCCTCCTGGGGAGGGGCCAGATTCTACTGTAACCCTCCCACTTAGAGTTTACGGCCCTCCCGTGCTGCCCCCCCCCGGAGTCCAACTCATGCAGTATTGGCCATTTTCTTCTGCAGATATATATAATTGGAAGGCTAATCATGCTTCCTTTTCAGAAAATCCTGTAGGACTTACTGGATTAATAGAGTCTCTCATGTTCTCCCACCAACCCACTTGGGATGATTGCCAGCAACTGTTGCAGTCTCTTTCACCACGGAAGAGAGAGAGAGAATCCTGTTGGAAGCCCGGAAAAATGTTTTAGGAGACAATGGGCAACCCTCCCAACTTCCCCATGTGATAGATGCTGGATTCCTGCTGACTCGACCCAACTGGGACTTCAACACTCCGGAAGGTAGGGAGAGGTTGACTGTCTACCGCCGGGCTCTGGTGGCAGGTCTCAAGGGGGCTGCGCGACGGCCCACTAATCTGGCTAAGGTAAGAGAAATTCTTCAGGGGCCCACTGAACGCCTTCAGTTTTTCTTGAGCGCCTTATGGAGGCTTATAGGCACTATACTCCTTTTGATCCCACCTCTGAGGGACAGCGGGCAGCCGTAGCTATGGCATTTATAGGGCAATCAGCTTCTGATATCAAAAAGAAGCTGCAGCGCCTCGAAGGATTGCAGGATTTTACTTTACAGGACCTAGTGAAGGAGGCTGAGAAAGTGTATCACAAAAGAGAGACACAGGAAGAGAAAGAAGAAAGGGAGAAGAGAGAGAGAGAGGAAAGGGAGGATAGAAGAGACAGAAAACAGGAGGAAAACTTATCTAGAATTTTGGCCACAGTGGTAGGAGAGAAAGAAAGAGGATTTCAAGGGCCTAGGCAGGTAGGGAACCTGAGCAACAGGGGCCAGAAGACAACGAGAAGCATGGGCAGACCACCCCTTGACAAAGATCAATGTGCCTACTGCAAGGAGAGAGGGGGAGTAGCCAGGGGAGTTCTTACCCAGGCCTTGGGACCCTGGAAGAGGCCGGTGGCATATCTGTCAAAGAAACTGGACCCGGTGGCCAGCGGATGGCCATCCTGCTTAAAGGCCATTGCAGCAGTCACGATCCTGATCAAGGACGCTGACAAACTAACTATGGGACAACAGGTGACTGTAATTGCTGCCCATGCCCTAGAGAGTGTTATCCGCCAGCCTCCTGATCGGTGGATGACGAATGCTCGCATGACCCACCTCCAAAGCTTACTGCTGACGGAGAGAATCATTTTTGGCCAGCCTGCCCTCCTTAACCCCGCTACCTAACTGCCTGAGGACACTGAGGAGCCAGTTGTTCACACTTGTGCAGACATACTGGCTGAGGAAACTGGAGTCAGAAGTGACCTCACAGACACCCCCTGGCCTAACGGTACCGCCTGGTTCACGGATGGCAGCAGCTTTGTAGTTGAAGGTAAGAGGATGGCTGGGGCTGCGGTAGTAGATGGAGAGCAGACAGTGTGGGCAAGCAGTCTACCTGAAGGGACCTCAGCTCAGAAGGCAGAACTCATAACCTTGATACAGGCTTTGAGGCTAGCTGAGGGGAAAGCCATCAATATCTACACGGATAGTAGATATGCCTTTGCCACAGCACTTGTACATGGTGCCATCTATCGGCAGAGAGGATTACTGACATCGGCAGGTAAAGAGATTAAAAATAAAGAGGAAATTCTGAGTCTATTAGAGGCAATGCATTTGCCTAAAAAGGTGGCCATCATACACTGCCCTGGGCACCAAAAAGCCACCGATAAGATAACTAAAGGAAATCAGTTGGCTGATCAGGCAAAGAAAGCTGCTCACGGAACCCCAATATTGCCAGCAATGAGTGACTATGAGACAGAGCCCAGCCCTGAGAAATTCCAGTATACTAGAGAAGATTGCCAAGTCATGAATCGCCTAGGGTGCACTATAGAG
Source organism: Smutsia gigantea (assembly GCA_032199065.1). NCBI lineage: Eukaryota > Metazoa > Chordata > Mammalia > Pholidota > Manidae > Smutsia > Smutsia gigantea. The sequence continues at coordinate 222,492 of JAVSCE010020805.1, read as the reverse complement.
ACGCCTCAAGGATTAAGAAAGACAGAAGATGGGAAAATCATATTCCCCCAGAGGGAGGCTAAAGAATATGTGGAACAGCTCCACCGGCTCACCCATCTGGGGACCAAACACCTGAAAAAGACAGTAAAATCGTCCCCCTACTATGTAATTGGACTTCCTGAAGTTGTTAATGCTGTAGTTAAACATTGTATCCCTTGTGCCATGACGAATGCAGGTTTTAACCGATAACCCACTGGACAAAGATTACGGGGTGATCGACCTGGAGCTTACTGGGAAATAGACTTTACTGAAATAAAACCTGCCAAATATGGAAATAAATATATACTAGTTTTTATAGATACCTTCACAGCATGGGTAGAGGCATACCCAACTAAGACAGAAACTGCCAACATAGTGGCCAAGAAGATATTAGAAGAAATTTTTCCCAGGTTTGGAATCCCTAAGGTAATCGGATCTGACAATGGGCCCGCCTTCGTTGCTCAGGTAAGTCAGGGATTGGCCAAACAAATGGGGTTTAGTTGGAAATTACATTGTGCATATAGACCCCAAAGCTCAGGACAGGTAGAGAGGATAAATAGAACTCTAAAAGAGACCTTGACTAAATTAGCCTTAGAGACCGGCGGGAATGACGGGACAGCTCTCCTTCCCTTTGCCCTGTTCCGGGTAAGAAACACCCCAGGGCGTCTTGGACTAACCCCCTATGAGCTTTTATGTGGAGGACCACTCCCCCTTGTGGGAACAGGAAACGTACATAACCCTGATGCTGTTCTTTCTCAACACTTATTCGTCCGCCTAAAAGCCCTAGAAGTAGTTCGCCAGCAGGCATGGGAACAACTGAAAGAGGCCTACTCCACTGAGACCACCACCGTCCCTCACCAGTTCCAAGTAGGAGACGCTGTCTACGTACGCAGACACCGTGTTGGGAATCTCGAACCCTGGTGGAAAGGACCCTACCTAGTCCTGCTGACAACTCCCACTGCAATGAAGGTCGAAGGAATAGCCGCCTGGATCCACGCCTCCCACCTAAAAGCTGCACCAAAAGCAGAAGAAAATGAGTCCTGGCACGTGGAAAAGACTGGTAATCCTCTTAAGCTTTGCTTACACCATCTCGGAGTAGCAGCTGGAGTAAGTACTGGAACTGCAGCTTTGATACAAGAGCCTCAGCACTTCCAGATGTTGAGAGCCGCAATGGATGAGGACTTACGAGCCTTAGAACAGTCTATCTCCAAACTAGAGGAATCCCTGACTTCTTTGTCTGAAGTAGTATTGCAGAATAGGAGAGGGCTAGATTTGTTGTTTTTGAAGGATGGTGGACTGTGTGCTGCATTGAGGGAAGAATGCTGCTTCTATGTAGATCATTCTGGAATCATAAAAGACTCCATGTCTAAGTTGAGGGAAAGGCTAGATAAACACCTGCAAGACCAAGAGTCTCAGCAAGGATGGTTTGAAAGATGGTTTAGTAAATCTCCTTGGTTTACTACTCTAATATCTTCCCTTTTAGGACCTATTCTAATTTTGCTTTTGTTACTCACTATTGGCCCTTGCATCCTGAACAAATTAGTAACTTTTATTAGAGAACAGATTAGTGCAGTACAAATTTTAATGTTAAGACAGCATTACCAGTCCGTACCTAATTCTAAGAAAGAATTTTTTAACAATATAGAACTCTAGTTCTATGATTAGAACTATACATAAGAAGAAGTGGGGAATGAAAGGACCAAACTAATGCCATGACAGGCCCCAGAAAGCCTCAGAAATCAGAGGGCCTGAGTTTCAGTTTCCCCGAAACCACCTGAAAGAATAGGAAAATTTTAAGTAGGCTCTGACCCTTGGCCTGAGTCATAAAAACCGGCCTGAACACAATGACACAATAGCTTGCAAACCCGTGCCTAGGTAATCCTCCCCAAAACTGATAGATTGTGAAGATAAAGCCCTGTGAGACCCTAATTGAAATATTTTTGCTATTGAATCATCAGCAGACCTCCCCCTTGCCTCCCCCTGGTTGTGGTCCCTTTTCCTTTAAAACCTCCTGTGATTTCTGCTCGGGGTCGGACTCTGCTCCTGCGTGAGTCATGAGTCTTGACCCCAGCACGCTGGTGGAATCAATAAACCTCTTGCTGTTTGCATCAAGACCGGTCTCTTGTGAGTATTTGGGTCGCCGTCCATCCCTGGGCTGAGCAGGGCCTGTTTTCTGGGTCTCACAATGGCATTAGGCATTTGTCCAAATGCACAGAACGTACAGCACCAGGAGAGACCCAAAGGTAAAGTATGCACCTTGGGTGACCCTGACGTGTCAGTGCAGGTCCATCACTTGTAACAAATGCCCATCTGGCGAGGGTGTTGGTAATGGGGGAGGCTGTGCATGTGCGGGGAGAGGGTACAAGGGAAATCTCTGTTCCTCTCAATTTTGCTGTGAACTTAAAAGTTCTTTTAAAATAGCCTTTGAAAGAAAAAGAAGTCATCAGTTACTGGAAGGCTGTGGACAGAGTGCACGTCAGGACCACACACACTGGTGCTGAACCAGCCTTAGTGAGACAGGGACTGTGGGGGTAGTCAGAGCAGGGGGAGGGCCTCCGGAAAAAGCAAAGCAAAATATTTGCAGGCAGAGCAATGTAACTACTTGCAAGGAAACCCCCTACCAAAACTCTGTGTTAAACATTAAGCTCTAGAGTCATTCTTCAGTAAGATCAGTTAATGTTCCTCAGATAAAGAAGAGTAGCACGTTTTTATTATGCTAATCATTTGTGATCATGTGTAAGACTGACTTTAGCATGCTCAAAGGCCCAGGCCAATGTGCTGTCTTTCCTCTTTCAGATCTGATGGAGTGGTTCTGCAAACTAGGCAACTAAGTTAGCCTGCAGACCCAGCTGTAAACAACATAATAAAAGGCAAGAAAGATTCCACCTTAAAGATAAGATTGCACTTAACTTACTCTTCATCAAACAATGCCTCAGCCCACCTTGGGGTCAGGCTGAGCAGGTGGCCTTGTTTCATATGTCCCGAGACCAAGATGCTGGTATCTCGGGGAGAAATCAACAGAGCAGGAGGTTACTTGTATCAAGTTACTTGTAAATATTCTAGGACCGCTTAGTAAGTCCACACCCCTAAGCTTTTTTCATGTTTTCGAAAAATCCTCATCTGCCTATAAAACCCCTAGACAACGCACCACACCGGACTCTCTTGTCCCCTCCTGGCGTGAGCCGGGAGCGCTTTCCTCCCGCTTTATTTGTAAATAAAAGCCTGTACCGTGCTCTCCTACCTTGGGTGTTTATGAAGATTCTTCGGCTTCGTGAATAAGAACCCCGGCATCATTAGATTGCGTATGACGCGCAGACGCTACCCGTACCAAAAAATCACTGTTTAAGGGCTCAGACAAAAGAAAAGGTTTTGATTTCTGATGCAGATGGGAAGATATGAACTTAATATGTTGAAAATATAGATTGCATTAACAAAAATGGGTGCTTACAATAGTGAGCCAAATGATTTTAGATGTTTTTAAACTGAACCGAAGTTCTGAATCGGAATTGTGCTACTCCACAGAGAATCGTGCAGTGACTGGAGCAGAGTGAGCAGGGAGGAGAGCAGACACAAGCTCCTCTCAGGCTTCTGGTCCCCTCAGCCATAGCAAGAGCCTTGGCTTTACCATCTTTCCCTCTTCACCATCTTCCCATCAGTAACATGCTGTTACTTTCCACATTTTAAAATCTCTCCTGACCTCATTTTTCCCTTCAGTTATATTTCTATCCTTCCCATTACAGCAAAAACCCATACTATTTGCCCACACTTGATGCTTCCATCTCTCTATTCCTGTTCTCTCTCGAATCCTCACCAGTCAGTCTTTGGTCCCAATGACGCCACCAGAACTACTGTTGCCAGGCTCCCTGATGACCTCCCACTGCGAAACCCCTAAGTCAATTCCTGACCCTCAATTTACTTCACCTCTTGGGAGCATCTGACTCATCTTCCTTGAAAGTTTCTTTACTGGGCTCCCAAGACACCCTCTCTCCTGATTTTCTTTCTACTTCAATAGCTGCTTTTTCTCAGTGTCCCATACCATCTCCCTCAGCATGGAGGTAGCCCAGGTTCTGGACCTGAACCTCTCTTTCTTAGCTACCCAAACTCCCTCTCTTGTGGATTTCATCCAGTCTCTATACTCTGACAATTCCCGAATGTTTACCTCTAACCCAGACCTCTCCTCCGAAATCAAGACTAGTAACCAACAGACCACTGGGCAGCTCCAAAACTGAGCTCCTCCTGATCTTCCCCCAAACCAGCTTCTCCCTATCTTAGTTAATGCAACTCCAGTCCTCAAGCTGCATGGACCAAAAACTTGGCAGTTCACTGTGACTCCTCCCACTCAGTCTCACAGTCCGTCAGTCAAGGTATCTTTCCACCCTACTCTCAAAACATACCCCTCTGGTGCAAGCCCTCACCATCACTCACGAGGTTTTGACAACAGCTTCCTAACTGGCTTCCCTATATATGCCCTTCTTCACTTAAGTCATATGACACGGTGGTAATGTGTCCTCTCAAAACATAAGCCAGACCAGGTCACCTCTCTGCCTGAAACGCCACCAGCTCCTCGGCTCACTCTGAGTATAAGCCAAGATGCTTGCAATGGCCGAGGGGACCAGAAGCCTGAGGGGAACTGGTGTCTTCCCTCCTCCCTGCTCTCCTCCCTGCTCACTCTGCTCGTCAAGATGGCCCTGTAGTTCCTGGAAGGTGGGGGACACGTCTCGACCTCAGAACATCACAGTTGCTACCCCTCTTCCCGGAGCAGCCTTCCCAAAGCCAGGTGATTCCCTTCCCCTTCATCAGGCCTTTCAGAACAAGTCACCTCAGTGAGGCTACCCTGGACCACGGTATTTATAACTGCAACTCCCCTCATCCCTAACCTCCCTTCTCTGCTTTGTTTTTCCCCAAAGTACCTCACACTCACACACACAGTCTGTCGCACCTTGTTGACCAGTATCCCCAGTACCTAAAATAATGCCTGGTACAGAGGAGGCACCAATGAATATGTTTAATGAATATATGAATGAATGAAAGATGACAGTGGAGCACAGCGCATGGGATCTGTGATAATATACCTCATAACCTGTTAAAAGGGTTATGTCTTAACAGACATACTCAGATACTGTGGGAAAAAAAAGCTGCTCCAATTTGATGATTAAATTAACTTCCAACAAAACATGCATGATTGTAAAGGAACAGTTCTCTCAGCAGAGAGATGGTCTAAAATGATCCCAGGGTGCTAGGATTTCTCAAAATGCCTAGCTCTTGCCTCAGCAGAGCACACTGAAAAAATGGGTCTTGATCGTACACCCTTCCTGAAGCAGGCAAAAGATCCAGCCAACAGAATGGACTTTGATTTCTTCAGAAGATGGAGAAAGTATGACACAAAATACACACCTTTAATGTTTACATGGTGTCTAAAATCTGGGTGGAACCTATTTTCAGTGAGCCTCTAGCCTCAAGTATGAGACATGAAAGGTTTTTTATTGCTGTTTCTTATACTTTAGTACATCTTCACTCAACAGATATACATGGATGAGTCCTATTTTTATAAACCACGTTTTAAAAGAACTGAAAATTTCCTTCCAGGCAGAAAGCAAAATAATTTCAGAAAACATTTAGATGCAGAAATAAATTATTCAGGAGTGAAATAACTTTGTACACAAGCAGAAATGGCAGATAAAAGCCGAAAGTGATTCTAAAGCAAAATGGAAAGAGTACCCTGATTTCTCTACCTTAAAATATTAATTCTCAAATGCTCTATCAAGTTTGCTTTTGTTTCTGAAGTTACGTAAACAGCAGAAGCTCTTCACCACCCTTCACTCAGCCAACCCCAGGATGAAGCGTCAGCCCGTAAAGCATCCTGGCTGATACCCACCATCACTAATCCCGACCCGCAAAGCGCACGAAATTCTGCTGCTGTCGCGGGGCTGACGGTCACAGAAACCAACTGCAACTGCTCCCAGGGTGACTGGTACCAGCTGTGCTTGCTACCGAATTGTGGGAATTAAATAACTGGTACATAGGACAATTATGTACACGTATAAGAGGAAAGTGGTCTCCATGAAACATAAATAGGATGCTTTAGAAACAAGACATTAAAAGAAAATTCCACCAATAATGGTTTATTTTTAATTGTTTTTACTAGAGGCAAAATAAAATTTACAAAAGATTTATCACATATGAAGATTCATGATGCAAATATCCCTACATATACCAAGAAATTACCAATCCCCTTTAAACTCCCCTGTGAACCTTGATATGATATGTAATGATTTTGTGATTAAAACATTTTCTCAATGAGTAAATAATCACAGATACATTTATTTTAGTAGTGCTTCTAAAATTTTGGCTTTAGTTGCTCTAAGCCTATCAAGTTCCTTTAAAAATGCATGTTTTTTAACATATAAATAAAATAAAGTAAAAAAAATATTTTTAAAATAAACACATCTTTACCTAAGCTCCAGCTTTAGAATACTATGCTGTTTATTAGATTTTTTACAAAACATGGCCCGTCAACATAAGAGACAGTTAACTGACATTCAAGCCACATGGGAAGGTGGAAAGAAATGAATCAAGAATGAAAAAATATAAAATCAAATGAGTGCAACAGGTCCCTGACGCCATTACATTACGCCAATGAACATGACCCACACCTTTATCTACCTCTCTCAGGTGCCCCTGCCAGAAGGGAAAGGCCTGTGAGGAAATTAACAGTAACACACTGGTCTTGTCCTATGTGCCTTACGTTGATTTGCAAGAAAGGTGTAATGAAAGTCACAGACCTGGAGCTCTCAAAGCAGCCCATGAACATCGTCTGCCAAGTGGGAAAGATTCCCCTTCCCCAAAACGGGAGCTTCAACAAGACTCCAGTGTGATACCAACAGTGAGAGATGATTAGGCCAGAAATCCTGCTGCCTCTGGAAATTCCTCTCCACATGAGCCACAGCTACAGGTCAGAGCACCTCTGTCCACACATTTGCAGAAGGGTTCCTGGGCTTGGCTGTTAAATGGACTGTGGTGTTTAATTCAGTCACTGGCCAAGCGTTTACTGAGTGACTAGTATGTGCCAAAGCACCACACAAAGTTCCAGGATTTCCTCTCAGCTTTCCAGACCACATGGCTACAGGCAACCACAATACAGGGAGAATATAAGAAACACCAGTTTTGCCATGTAACAAGTGTATGACTTTAAGAATGGAAATTTAAATCTAATCTGCCTCCCACCCAATAAGGAGACTTGCCACCCAAGCCACATTCACTGCGAACCTACTGTGTCACTGCCTCTTTATGCAGACCTGCTCTAAGCCCTTCCAGCCACGGAGGTTAGTGAGGTACTCCACAAGGTAGTGAGGCAAAGAGATGCTAAAATGACCTCCCCAAGGTGACGCAGCGAGCCCTGAGTGACCCCCCAAAATGAGCGACGTGTAAGGATTATGTAAAATGGGATCCACATTTCTTTTCACACTTTCTCACCTTTGGGTTTCACAGAGGTCTCCAGGGATTCAGCAATGGAAAGAAACTATGAACACATCTCAAAGGGAAGGAAAAGGAGAGGGAGGAATACTCTCAAGAAGGTGGTGGCAACCTTCTGACTTGAAAATGTGAACCTGGCTTATGGTTATACAATGGACCCACCTCTACTGTAGGAGGTGAGGGGAAGATAGCCGGGGCTGTGTGGGATGCAGAGCGGGAGCCGAGGGGAGCCAGGGGGGCCAGGGGAGCCAGGGGAGCCAGGGGAGCCAGGGGGGCCAGGGGAGCCAGGGGAGCCAGGGGAGCTGCAGCCAGAGCGGCTGGATCAGCACTTCGGAACCACCCACCGAGCGGGGCTTGTCACCTGGAGACCCACCCACCGGATGGCTAATTTGGTTCTGAGGGCACCCCCTGAAAGCTCACAGTTACTAACAGCTTAGATCAGTTCCCCAAGCTCCCTGGTCTCAGTCCCGTGGGGTGGTTATGAATGGTGCCACTGCTACTCTGCTGAACCAGCACCTTCAAGCAGCCCTAGAAATCCAAAACCAGGTGATTCCTGGCACAGAGAAGTCTAGGAATCCTATTTAGATCATGAAATTTCAGGACCCAAAAAGATCACAGGGATCTTCTAGGTAGGGTGTGGTTTTCCTTTTAAGCAGCTCTCTGCTAAATACAGGAGGAAAGCACTATTTTCCATATGGAAAAGTCTCCAGAGAAACAATTTCCAAAGTTTGCTTTCAATACACATGAAAGTATCATATCCTAGGAGCTCTGCAATCCCCCAAGCATCTTAGGCAAAGGTTAAATCTACTCTTTTTTTCTAACCAGAAATAAAAGAGTGATATTCAGTACTCAAATCATTTTACAAATCATTTTGCTGACTGACTTCGGCAAATACGTGAAGGCCCAGAAGTGTGCTGAGCCCTCTCATGCTTCGCTTAAGATGAAGAACCTCACTTACTTCCAAGGACAGAAACCAAAAAGTCAAAAGACAACCCACAGATGGGAGAAGATACCTGCAAGGCATGTATCTGTAAGAGACTTATACCCAAAATACATAAAGAACTTTCACAATTCAGTACCAACAAGATGAACAACATAATTTAAAAAGACAACCCAAATTTTAAAAGGTCAAAGGATCACAACAGACATTTCTCCAAAGATATACCAACAAGCCAAGATAAGCCAACAAACATATGAAAAAACACTCACCATCATCAGGGGAAACAAGATACCACTTCATACCCGCTAAAATGGCTAAAATCAAGAAGACAGAAAATAACAAGTGTTGGTGAGGATGTGGAGAAATAGGAACTGTCATACTGGGCTGATGGGAATGCAAAAAGTGCAGCCCACGTGTAAAACAGTGTCGTAGTTCGTAAAGTGTAACAGAGTTACATGATAGAGCAATTCCACTCCTAGGCACATACCCAAGAGAAATAAAAGCTCATCCTCACAAAAACTCATACATGAGGGCTCACAGTAGCATTATTCCTAACAGCCAAAAAGGAGAAACAACCCATCACCTGGTGAATGAACAAAAAAATGTGGCCTATTACACTGAATATTATTTAGCAATAAAAGAGAATGAAGTTTGATTCATGACATGGATGAGCACTGAAAACACTATGCTAACTGAAAGAAGCCAGTCCCATCACACATATTGTGTGGGTCTACTTATATGGTATGTGCAGAACATGCAAATCCAGAGACACAAAGTGGATTCATGGCTGCCTGGTCAGGAGATGGGGGAAACAGTGGGATTGGGGTAACAGCTAATGGGTCCCAGGTTTGTTTTGGAGTGATAGATGGGCTCCAAAGTTGACTGTACTATGGCTACACAACCATGTGAGCATACTAAACCCAGTGCGTGCACACCTTAGTGGTGAGTATTTGCTTTGTCACTCACCTCAAGAAAACTGTTCTAAAAAAGAATCCCATTGAACTTGCCTGAGCCTCAATATCATCCTCTGACCATGCAGATACCACCTATCTTACAATATCATAATGAACATATGAGAATATAGAAATTCACACACACACACAATGCTTCACATGGTATGTTGCACATAATAAAAACAGAACGTGTGTATTCTTTCTCCTCTTCCCGTCTCCATGTCTTTTGCATTGTTATGCCTTGATATCACTGTGCTTCCACCACAAGTTAAAAAACTCGAAATTGGAATGTATTTCAGCAAGGGCCTAACCATGAGAATTCTCTCCTGATTTCACACATGCTGTGTTCAAGGCTGTTCTGATATGCCTGACCCTGGAGAAACCCCTGGAGCTTGCGAATGAGGGTGTCGACCTCCCAGACCTGCCACTAAATTGTACGTGGAGATAAAGAGTAAGATGTTTTTCTCTGTTCCAGTTTTACGTTGTGTTCTCTATCTGTAACTGTGGTGCAGAAGCACCTCTACTAACATGCAGTTCTAAAACCAGGCCACTCCTTGCCAATATTTGTGCTATTTGGGTATCTTTCCTTGTTAGTTTCATCTCCTTTGAAAATCTATGGGGCGTCCAAGACAGCCTTGCAGGGGCCCCAGAAAAGACCTTAGCTGCCAGGATATCCAAGCACACCCCCACCCAGATACTCATTTTTATGCTATGCAGAATCAAAGGGGGCTTAAAGCTGTGAACTAGCCACAGCTTGCAACCAAAAGATCAACCCTGGTACTCACTACCTCCCAGCTGGCTATTAATTAACATAATAGTGACGCTCAGACAGACACTCAGTGTTTCCATTTTATCAAAAGCTTTCCATGCATCTGGCTGAACATCTTCAACTGCATGCTACCTGTTACACAATTCATTTTTTCCCCCAAATAGTTCCTACCGTCAAATACATTTTTCTTTTTATCACTCTCTATGATTTTATCTCTACTTTCACTTCCATTAAAATCCCAGGCCTCCATGTACTCCTGCTGCTTTGGTACTTATCAGACATAATGGGGTAAGTATGTGCAAAACTGAAAACTCAGCAAAGCCCAGTGGGTAAACATGCCGTAAGCAGCCAGCTGGTCAGTGGGAATGACTGCATAGGGCAGCCAGTGCCACCCAGTCAAGCATTTTTACTCTAGAGTTGTGCTATCCAAAATATTAGTCATTAGCCACATGAAGCTATTTAAATTCATTGAAATTAAATTTGAAATTCAGTTCTTAAATCTCACTAGCCACACTTCCAGTGCTCTCACTAGCTGTGTGGCTACTCACTACCATACTGTACATGGTGTATACATATATAGACACTAATATAATATAATTCCATCATAGCAGCAAGTTCTAATTGAACAATACATTTTTTTCCAACATATTTTGAGCCCTTGCTATGTGCCAGTACTGGATAACTTCTTCCAAGATGGAAAAAAAAAGAAGTCCAGTGTTCTCTGGAAAAGCTGTCTTAGGGTTCTTAGCCAGATCCAAGGAGGCCTTAGAATACTGCAGTAGAAAGGCTCTGGACTCTGGTGCCTGACAAGTCAGAGACCTGGGACAGGCCCAGCTGCCTCCCCCAGCCCAGTCTACCCCTGGGGATGCCAGAGAAATTAAGGCAGGCTGTGAGCCCAAGAAGTAAGAGCAGGAGAAATCCATCAGAGAGAACGGGAGGCTGTGACAGGCTGCAGGAGAAAAGGGGACCAAGCAAAGGAGGTGTGTGCTCAACAGTTTGGGAGAGACTGAACGCACCTCTTCTTCCTTTACCTGCTGGTAGACCTTGGGCAGATCCTGGCTGCCCCTTTGTGGGACAAAGAGTAGGGTCTGTCCCATGCTGTGGCCATGAGGTAGGGGTAACACCAGGCAGGCAGTTGACCCGTCCACTACTGAGCATTCCCTCCTCTCTCTCCTCCTCTCCCCACCCAGAGAAGTAGGAGATTGCACTCCAGAAAACTTATCTTGAAGAGCAACACCTGAAGCAAAGAATTAAAAGCTAACCTGAGGAGCAGAATCACGTGTGCAGGGCTGGTGGTGAAACTCAGATTATGACGCAGGGACCCTTCTATCGTGTCCTGGGCCACAGAGTTACCCTCCTTCAGTCTAACAGGAATGACACCTGCTAGGCCCTGGACTTGGGCCCCTCCCACAGACACACATTTCCAGCCAACAGCCCCCACCCTCCAGCAACACACCACAATGAATGCCCAGGGGAACCTGAGCTCACTGATACCTGAGAAGCACAGCACAGTGAGACTCAACCAGCTGAGCGAGTTGCCCTCACAGTGGAGATACGTGGTGCTCACCCAACTGAACAACACGGATTTAGAGAGTAACTTTACTGATTCTGTGAATGTTTGTAAGCTCAGAATGCTTAGGTACAGCAGCTTCAGAATATACGGACTGTGAGGTTTGACTCTCAGGAGTATGCCCCAAATGCCTCAGAATGTCCTTGGCAGGTTTTTTTAGTGGTCAGTGGACAAGGTTTTTTGAAGCCGAACATGGAGTTTGGCACATGGTGAATACCTAGTATCTGTTGAATGAATAAAGAGCATTCATTTATAGCATACATGTCCGTACTTCAGTTTCTGCCCTCATTTACTTACAGGTATTAGCCCATAGAAAGCAATGGATTTTTCTTCTACATGGGAGATTTCTGTAGGGAGAAAAAAACATCAGCTGATAGGCAGCTCAGGGACCCTTTGGGACCACTAGAAATGAAGCTGAAAAACACAAACACCTGCCTAAAGGGAACTGAGATTCAAATAAATGGTTTCAGACCCAAGGTAACATCGTGCTTCTTCACACACTCCCTTCTTGTAGCTTGTAGAGACATGGAGGGACGGTCGGTAGAGATGCTCTGCACGACCACAGAGCCTGCTACCGTGGCTCAGTATATTCCCAGCGTAACTTTGTTAGAAAATAATATAATGGCGAAGGCAGCAGTCATCTAATTGCCCTTCTGCACCACCACCTCATACACCTGGCTTTCCCTGCCCCTCAGTGTCCTGTGACTTGGTCTATACTGTGCCTGTCCAGTAACTTTCTGGAAAGTGAAAGTTGTTGAAAAATCAAAATTCAAAACAGCGTGTGCATTTTCTGATACAGAGAACAGCAGTTCCCCGGGCCCTCAACCAAGGATCTCCTGAAGGCTGAACAAAAGAAGCCGCAGCTGCTTCCATTCCGATCTCCCCACCTCCCTGTCCACTGACCAGCCTGCCACAGGGAGGACCACACTGCTCCATTTCTGTAATTCACTTTTTCTTACGAAGTCTGGGAACAGAAGGCAAGAAAACAGGGAGCAGCTGCCACCTGATCTTATTAATGCCCTTGGCTCATTCCCCATCCTCCTCCTCACTGTTCCGGACCCCAAGTCCCAAGAGACAAGGTGGGGGACTTCTCTGTACTGAGGCCACAGCTGCAGGAAAGCCTCCACCACGTCTGAGTGGCAAGGTGACCCCGTTAAAACAGGTGAGCCTCATGTTCATTTTACACTGTTTCTCCGCTTCATTTTGAATTCCAGTTAATTACTTATAGCTACATGCAAATCCTTACATAATCCCCTTGTGGTCCCCTTAGACACTGTGTGTGTTTCTGAAAGAAAATTACACAATTTTCATCTCTTGAGCCAAACAACAATCCTGGTTCCACTAGTTAAGAAACAGATATATAAAATAATGGTTGTGGATGAAGTGTCATCCCATTTCAGACACTAAGACCCACAGAATCAAAGCATGCGAGCCAAAAAGCTGTTTCTGCAACCAACGCTAACTTGGAGAACATAAAAGCAGAACAGTGGTTAGGAAAACTGGGCTGCTGAGTTTGAATCTCAGCTCTGCCACTTATTAGCTGTGTTACTTCACCTCTGCAGACTTCAGGACTGAGCTAAGAACAGGACTGACTGACCTCCTGGGGCTGTCGGTGGAGGGGGGCACTAGGGGCAGTGATCTAGGTTAATGCACACAGTAAGAGGGCGATAAATAGTAGATCTGATTGTAATGATGCATCATGCCTGAAAATATCACTTAAAACAGGCATTTTGCAAAAGTCTGGACTCAGGATGAAACAAAGGAAAATGCTGTTTCTCAGAAAACCCATGAGAAAATAACTATATAAAGAGCCCCAGGTTCAGGTGAAAATATTCATTTCTCCACTTGCCCTAAATCCTCGAAGAATAAACTTTTAAAAACATCAGCACATATAAACTATTCTGATTCATCTCACTGATTTGTGGCCAGAGAAAACAGAGTTTCTAGCTGGATGACTGTTCCCAGTTAAGTAAGCCTGTAGAAGTGGGTGGTCAGTGCCTGCCAGGGCCGGGCTCTCACATGGAGGGAGGGAGAGGAGCTGGTGTCCCCGGAGCAGAAAATGCCTTGCCACCTCTGTGGTTCCTGCCCACTCGGCACCGACTGGGTCCCAGTCTGCTGGCCTCTGGACACAGTAGAGAACGAGGACTGCAAGGACATGGGCTATTTTTATATAAATAGGACAACATAAGCCAAGAGTCATGATTGAGGTTATCAGTTACACCTTATTTTCAAATGAGGCAGGGGAATTCAGATTTAAGTGTAACTTGTTAACTACCTGCTGTGAATTATCCTTTTCACCACTTTAACCCTCAACAGTGGTGGACACTGAACTGTAGTGTAGTGAACTGAATAGTTTCAACACTGTTCAATTTGGAATGTGTGAAAATGTCTTTACAAGACGGCCTTGTAACTTGGAAGCATAGAGCAGGTACAAAGGGACACACTCTCAAAAAATAATGCATCACCAAAATTTTTTTTACCACAAATCTGAGTCAGCATACAATATTACAAACACCACCTGCTGTCCAGACAGGGACATTGGGAACAAATGCTCCGGAGACTTACATCTGGATCCTGCCTGCCCCTACACTAAGGACAGGCTGCTCTGAGTGTAAGAGGGTCCAGGAGGAACTGAGAGCCAGTACTGAGGTTTCACCACTTCCACTCAGCAAAGGCAAGCAAAGGCCTCTGTGTCTGGCGCAGACTGCAGGGCGGAAACCCTAGACACTGAGAGCCCTTGAAGCAGTGGTGATCTGTGGCTAGACCAGACCCCAGCCTTCTGTGAGCTGAGCCACACCCTCAGGTAAGTGGGCACTGGTCACCCACTGATCACCAGATTATTTTTCACAGACAGCCCAAGCCTCAATCAAATGTGAATTCATTTCTAACATTTGGGAAGGATCACCATCCATTACTCATGTCCTCATCCAAGCCAAACCCAAAGAAATGCTTTTCTCCTAACTGCCAAATGACAACATTACCTCAGGGAAACCTCAAACAAACCAGTCTGGCAGCCAAAGCACATAACCGGTTTGAAACTTCACACAGTTTCTGCCTCAGCTCTTCTTAACGGAGACTGAGATTGACCCATTACTACACAGGTGTCTTGGTTTATGAATAATGCACAACAAATGGCTCCAGAATTTTTAAAACAAACAAAAAATATCACCTCTAAAAGTAGTAATGGCTGATGGACAGTGACTGTAATGGGGTTGGTGGGGGGGACCTGATGAAGGGGGTAGCGTAATCACCATAATATTGCTCATTTAACTGTAGATTAATGATATCAAAATAAACTTATAAAAAATAAATTTAACATATACATCTTAAAAAAAATAAAAGTAGTAATGGCTTGGACATGTTATTTAATGTAATGCCAGGCTAAATGTCCCTCATATTTTCCATCAAGGTTAACAAACAAATACATAAATATAAAGGTTTTAGGAAGTGAACAGAGCCATTGACAGAAAGTATCTCAGAATTTTCCTTTTTCAGTAGGCTGATTTTCTTCTTTTTATTTCCAAAGGCCCAAGGTTTACTAGCCTATAAGGACTTCCAAAGTATCCCATTTTTTTAATTGCTAATGCTCTTTCATTACAAGCAAAATTGAACCTTTGAAGTACAATGTACATAGTAAAGTATGTATTAGCCATTGATCACAAATAAACAATATCAAGAAAAGTTTTTTAAAGCCAACTCACATTCAGATTTGCAAATCAAGTTTCTTATGATGCGTTTTTTAAAAATAACAATCCTGTGGAATTTCACCTTAAAATAAGGTTATTTTAGCTTGTCAGCTTGAATCACTCTTCCATAGTCATGGCCAGGATGGTGTTGATCTGGCCAAACATACAAACTGAGAGACTCCAATGTGAAGTTAAGAGTGCATTACTGAGTAACTAATGCATATACATGTTTAAACATGAAACCATGAAATGCCAGAGCTAGCAGGCTCGGAGAGCAGCTACCAAACCCTCTCATCCTTTACAGGACAAAGTTTTAGCTACACAAGTGAAATGACCGGCAAAAACTCACCCAGTGACAAAACCTACAAGCCAAGTCCTACCTCCTAGTCCACGTGCTTTCCAGGGCACCACTCTGGTCCTTTTAGTACAAAAGGTACATATGAATGAAATATCTGACAAGACAGAATCATAGATTTGTGACATGAATTGTAAATAGATGTAAGAAAGTTGTGAGGACACACATCAAGCCACTAGAAATTGGTCGTGAAGGTGTTGATTTATTTTGCACTGTTTTTGTAGCTCTGTTGAGCATGTTGCATTTTTAAGCGCTGAAGAGGAACAGTGACTTTTTTTGAGTGTCTCCTGATTTGCAAATACTCTAAGAAAAAAAAAAGAAAGTGAAGTATTCCTTGGGAAAGGACAGAAAATGAGTTTCTTATCCGCCAGCAGGGACCATCCTGTTCCCTCCACACAAAAAGCCAGCCAGACCCTTTTCTGCTAGGTCCAGCCCAACGGCCAGCTCCTCTCAGACGGCTTCCAAACCCTTAGGCCAGAAGCTCGCCTTCTGGGGGGTTCCTCCATCAGAACCTACGCCCAAGTCTCTCCTAGAAAACAAGCTCCTTGACAGCAGAAATCCTGCCTTACACACAGGTTCTTGGGCTTTGCAAAATACTTTGCATATATTCAATTATAATTAAGGCACTGCAGCATTTGTTCCCCAAACCCCACTTGGACTGTTTTTCCAGGTCTCCCTCTTTCCCTATGCCCAACACCCAGGGCACTCAAGCATTGTTCGAGCTGAAATCCCGGACCCCACCGCCAGACAAACCCTTCTCCGGAAAATGTAATCGCGGTGTCCTTCACAGCCTCTGCCTACCAGTTGTTCAACGTCCTTTAACGAAGGAGACGGCAAAATTAAACATTTATTATTGGGGCCACCCACAACATTCTGTCCCCAAGTTCTCTACTTTCTCCACGCTCACCTGCTTTTTAATAATCTCAGAACACCATCTGCCAGAACGTAGAGCTGAAACCACGGATAAAGTTAAAAGCGTGTTAAAGAGAAAGACTGACGGCTCTCGACATACCACTGGGAGTATTAGACCAGACAATCTTCCCTTTCTCCTCGCTCACTGCTAATTTTTTTCGGACAGAGAAACGTGATAATCCGAGTACAGCTCGGCACACCAGGTCTCCTTCGAGTTTTCCTCCTCGCGACCAGTCAGTCCTCCGGCTTCCCTCCCAAGTGTGAGGTTTCCGCAGCGCAGCACTGAGTGGAAACCCCGAAACATCAGCACCGCGAAGTTGGCGCTTGCGGGCGCCCAGGCGCACAAAGCCGGGGCAGCAGGCGCCGGATTACCAGCCTGCCGCGGGGCACGATCCCCGTCCCGGGCCCGGGGCGGACCGTCACCACGCAAAGCGAGGCCCGAACGAGCGCCCCGCCACCTCTAGAGCCTCACTCACCGCGGTACTTCTATCTTCCATCTTCCATCGCCCGCGCCCGAACGCCGCCGGGCTGCTGGGCGCCCCGGCCGGGGAGCCTCCGGGTGCGACAGCCGGTGGGCGGGCGGCCGGCGCGGCGCGCTCTTTGTTGGTGGCCGGGACAGCCGAAGAGCGGCTGGCGAGGAGTCCCGGCAGCCCACGCGCCCAGGGCCCGGCAATGGCGGGGGGGGCGGGCGGCTCCCCGAAGGGGTGGGGCGAATGGGGAGGGGAGGAGGTGGGGCGAATGGGGAGGGGAGGGGGCTGGGCGGGGCGGCTCCCCGGGGGAAGGGGAGAGGGAAGGGGAGGGGAGGGGCGACGGTGGCACCCCTGGGACCTCTGGGAGGGCGGGGATAGGCGTCCTGCGTTCCGAGCCGCGCGCCCTCATCCGGGCCTGTTGCGTGGTCCTCCGGCCTAACAGCATTCGCCCCCTAGGAACGTGAGGGGCGCTGTGGCGGCGCTTCCTCGCGGGAAGCGGCCCGAGACTTGGGCCACGCGTCACCTGGGCGTCCCGGGCCGTGGTCGATTTGCCTCCGAGGGGTGCCGGCTGGGGAGGCGCGCTCACACCACGCACCGAACGTGCGGCCGCGGGCAGCGCCCCTGGAACTGCACTTTAACCGAAAGTGCCGCAGACGCAGGCCGTTTTCCCCTATGGCCGAGGGCGGCGGAGGCAGGGGCAGGAAGGCGCCCTCCCCCGGCTAAGGGAGAGGAGACCTGAAGCCACCTCTGTAAGGTCGCGGGCAGGGAGAGCGCCTCGCCTTCAAGCTCGGCGCTGGGCGGACCGAAGCCCCAGGTGGAACCCCAGGGGGCCCTCTTTACCATCACCGAGACGAGTCTTACTTCTTTGACCTCGAGAACTTTCCCGAATAAAGGGACGTGACTAACACGGCCAAGCTTTGGGCTAGGGATGGAGGCTCAGGCTCCTTGGTGGCCCTTGGAGCCAGCGCCCCAGGCACTCGAGTGGCCGCTTGCTGCGCCTCACTCCTCAGTCAGCGGTGGCGCCCGCCACAGGGGCCAGAATGAAGGAGTGGATGCATTTATGCAAGTCCATTACAACAACTTCTGAAAAAGGATCGGTCCATCTCTTCCTGCCAGAACAGCAGTTGGTTAGATATGTAGATTTAAATCACCCGTTACTTGGGCATGTTTCTTCTTCATGGATGGTTCCTTCATCCTTACAGAAATACTCGAAGAACACACTCCCTGTGCGCCTATTCCCAGTGAACTCCTGCCTTCCATGAACCTTGGGATCTAATGATTTTGTTGACAGAGTCAGGAGTAAGACCAAGTAGGAAATGGAGATGCTACCATGGGGCTGGTGGACTTTACCTGGAAAATGAACTCATGAAAAGAAAAAGGTCAAGGATTTTGAGCTGAATCTAAAAATAATAACTACACCCAAACATAACTATTCATATGGAAGCAGAGTGGACCTAGAATTACATGAGTTTTCTTATTAAAGGATCTGGGAATAGACACCTATAATCTGAGCCTGTTTCCTCAATTATAAAATGAGGATAATACTACCTTGCCGAATTGTTACTAGCCTGACGAACTGTGTAAAGTTCCTGACCTTTAGTAAATGTTTAGTAAAGGGGTATTTCAAAAGGTTAAGTTACAGAAATGTGTTTCCCATTCTAATCACACAGGAAGTTTTCAATTGTTTTCTCCCTGAATTCAAAATTTTTCAAGATTTTACCAACAAAGCTGATTACATCTACTAAAACATTCATTTTTTCTTGCCTAAATAACCAAAGGTATAATTGTTGGAGATTCTGTTCAGTGTAAATTAACCAATGTTACCACTTCTGAGCTGGTAAAACCCAAAGCAAATCAAATAAAAGTGACATTTCATTTTGCCAGTATGTATTTTGTGTGTATTTTGTTAGGCTTTTTGAAATATTGGAAATGGAGTAAGAATCCCCATTTCTGACCCTGTTCCACAGAGATCCTGGGCACCTATCTCAAATGAAAACAGTTGTGCTCTAGTTCAGTGCCAGAATACACAGACATCTACTTTGGTAAGAGGAAGGAGGAGGCACACAGGCCAGTGCTGAGGAGTGGCAGCTCTGAAAGAGGCATGGGCTGATCTGAATCCAGTACCACATCCCTCCCCCAAACCTGTTCATGAACCTAGGGTATGTGTTGCGGAAAGAAAGAAGCTATAGGAAGGCAAGACATTAGATATTGGGGTCAAAAGAAGAAAGTAAAAATTAAATTAAAATTTTCTCATGCATTATTCATGCATACAGTTAATCCTTACTATTTCTAAAGACCAGTTTGAAATACCAGATTATGTAACATGTACTTGGGGGTACACAAGTGAATGTTTATTTAGACTGGAAAAAAATTCAAATGTTAAAAAAAAGTTGACAAATTCCACAAACATTACCAAATCCAAAAAACAATCACATGTCAATTAGCTGCCTGTGTAGTATTTTTATTAATTAGCTTCCTAAAATAGCTCTATAATACTTTCCCCCCATGTGTTTTGGCTGCATACTCTTCTTTTTTTTTTTAATGGGTTAGTGACTGCACACTCTCGATCAACAATTTGAAATGACTTTAAAAAACAGCTTTATTGAGATATAATTCATATACCATCCAATCCACCCTTTTAAAGTGTACAAGTCAATGGTTTTTCATAGACTCACAGAGTTGTGCAACCATCCCCATGGTCAATTTTGGAACATTTTATTACCCCAAAAAGACACCTCCTACTCTTAACAGTCATTCGTTTTCCTCCCATCCCCTCAGCCCTTGGGAACCACTAATATACTTTCTGTCTAGGGGGATTTGCCTGTTCCAGACATTTTATATAAATGGAATCATACAACATGTGGTCTTTTAATGACTGGCTTCTTTCACTTGGCATAATATTTTCAGTGCTCATCCATGTTGTAGAGGTAATTGCTGAAGCTAGTGGGGAAAGTCCCTATTTCCTTCAAAAACAAATCACTTTTTCAGAATTACTCAATGAATGAAAAGGAATTGTTTCCAAAGCAGTATTTGTATTGAAGGGGGATTCCATACAAAATATTTCTTTGCTGAAATAAGCATTTCACTTGTAGTATTTTTTCCAGAGTAGAAATTACCTATGGGAATTACCAATGCCTGTGTGTGCTCAAGTTGTGAAAGTACTCTGGCATTTCTCCATGAGGGCAGCACAGCATAGTGACACCACTGCTCTGCCCTGAGTGACTAGAAGACCAGCGAAGCCATTACTTGAGCCAGAGTCAGGAGACCAGTATGTCCCGGCTCCACCACTGTCTACCATGGGATGCAACCTTCTTGTTCCTAAGCCTCCATTTCCTTTTCTATGAATAGGAAAGATTGACTCTCCAACTTGCAGAATTCCAGAATTCTGGGATTTAAAGAGCTTTAATTAAAGGCATTTATTATTTTCACAACCTTCACAGTCTTTCTGTCAAGACTTTAGTGACAATGGCAAATCCTAGAAGCTGAATCTCTAAATGTTCTGAATTGTGAACTCCAAGAAATTTCCACCAGCAGCATTCTCCAGAGGGCAGAGACCTTATTCACACCCTGTTCATTTACTCACTCTTGTGGCCAGTAGAGGACCCATTGCCGGCCACAGAGGTGTTGCTCAGCAAATGTTCACTGCGTGCAGAAATGAATGAATCCTCTCTCTCTTAATTTGTATGAATTCTCTCTGTCTTGGGAGAGAAGAGCATGTGGTTTAAGAATTCCTTTGATTTCAGTGGCTCTGAAATGTTGATAAACACTGTCAACAAGGTAGGTAGAAGGACCTCAAAGAGAATTCTCGTCACAAAATACATGCATTATGAACTCTTACGTTTAAAAATTTCTATAAATTTTAGTGTTTCTGAAAGGAGAGAAATCTTTCAGTTCTCTCCCTATTTCCCATTACAGACTCTCTTTTGGGACAGAACTGCTGAATTGCCTGCAAAGGAGGCAAGTGCCTGGGGCTGAGCTCTGACAGCGGCTCTGTTACTTCACTTTGAAGTTCTGTGAGCCCAGCTGTTTTGGTCTACTGATTCATATAACTACACACTCAGGAGCCGTGGAGAAAAGGATTTTTTTCCCTTCAAGATCAGCTTTATTGAGGTATAATTTACATACTGTAAAACTCACCAATTTTGTTGTAATATTGTTACAATAAAAAATTTGGGCTTTGTCCCCATTCCTGACACAGAGCTCCTAAAACCTTCAGCAATGAAAGCGTAAAAGTGTTTTTTGTTATGTTAATGAGGTGACTTTTGGGGGATGGGAGCTGGTTGCCGGAACCAACCCCATGATTAGAGGGATGGGACTGAAAAGGAGAGGGGCTGGAGGATGAATGAATTCCAAAGGCCAATGATTTAGTCTACTACGCCTGTGTAATGAAGCCTCCATAAAAACCCAAAAGGGTAAGGTCCAGAGAGCTTCCAGGTTGGTGAACACGTTGACATGTGGGGAGAGCCATGCCCCCTGAGAGGGCATGGGAGCTCCTGACCTTTTCTCAGACCTTGGCTGTTGCATCTCCTCCAGCTGGTTGTTCCTGAGTTATATCCTTTTATAATAACCATAATCTAGTAAGAAAGTGTTTCCAAGAGTCCTGTGAACTGCTCTAGCAAATTAATTGAGCTCAAGGAGGGGGTTGTGGGAACCTCCATTCTATAGCTGATTGGTCAGAGGCCCAGGTGACAACCTGGCAGGATGGGGGCTCAGTCATGCCCTTAGTCCCTTAAATACTAAGCCCTTAACCTATATGATCTGATGCTATCTCTGGGTAGGTGGTGTCAGAATTGCGTTGAACTGTGGGACACCCAGCTTTTGTCGGAGAATTGCTTCGTGTTGTGGGGGAAAAACCCCACATAGGTTGGAACTGGTGATCAGAATCTAAATATACAATTCAGTGGGCTCTGGCAAATGTGTAGAGTTGTATGAATCACCACTACAACTGAGGTACTTCACCTGTTCCCTCTCCCCAGAAAAATTCATGCCCTTATGCAGTCAACCCCTCCCTCCAGACCTCAGATCCCAGCAGCTAGTGACCTGCTTTTCTCTCAGCCTAGTCTTGTCTTTTCTAGAATTCCATATAAATAAAATGAAATATTTTGTTGTCTGCCTGCTTTTACATAGCACACTGCTTTTAAGCTTGATACGTGTTTTTATATGGATCTGTAGTTCATTTCTCTTTATTGTTCACTAGAACCCTTTACGTTGTGTGGAGATATAATTTATCTACCAGTTGATGGACATTTGGGTTATGTCCAGTTTTGGCTATTACAAAGCAAATGTTATAAACATCTATGTTCCATTTTTTGTGTGTACATTTTTTTTTCTTGGATAATACTCAGGAGTGGTATTGCTGGATCATATGGTTGATGTGTATTTAACTTTATTTTTAATGCGAGTTTTCCAAAGTGGCCATATTATTTTGCATTCTTATCTGCAGTGTATGAGAGTTACAGCATTCTACATCACTGTCAAGGCTTTGTATTATCTGGTTTCTTTTTCTGGCCTTGTGCCTGGGTTCTGTGGTATCTCACTGTAGTTTAACTAGCATTTAATGATGAATAATATTGAGCATCCTCTCATGGGCTTGTTTTCAGTTTGTATGTCTTCTTTCATAAAGTATCTGTTTAAATCTTTTGCCCATTTTTAAAAAACAGATGATTTAAAAAAACAGATGATTTGCCCATTTAAAAAATCATCTGTTTTTTTTCTCCTATGGGTTTGTGTTTTTCATGTTACAGGAAATTTTTGCCTAAAAGTGTCGCAAAGATTTTCTCCTATGCTTGCTTGTAGACATTTTATAGTTTTAACTCATGTTTAATTAAAAACTTAATTTTTATATATGGTAGGAGTCAAGGGTCAAGGTTCCTTTCTTCCATATGGATAGTCCATTGTTCTAACACCATTCTTGAAAAGATAATCCTTTCCTCACATAATTATCTTGTTGAAAATCAAATGATCATATATGCATGGGTCTACTTTGGAACACTCTCTTCTATAACATTGATCTATGTGTCTATCTTCTCACTAATACACAGTCCTAATTACTAGCTTAACAGTACGTCTTGAGATGAGATAGTGTAAATATTGCAACTTTGTTCTTTCAATTACCTAACCAAAATTGTTCTGGCTCCACTAGGTTCTTTAAATTTCCATATGAATTTGAAAATCAACTTGTTAATTTCTTTAAAGATGTCTACTAAGATTCCAGCTAGGATAGCATTGAATCTACAGATCAGTTTGAGAGAATTAACATGAATTTCAACCACACTTAGTCTTTTGAAATATGAACATGTTATGTATATCCATTCATCTAAGTCTCCTTTGACTTCTTTTAGCAATGTACTTTTCATCATACATTACTTGCACATCTTTTATTAAAGATATTGAGTTTATACTCAAATATTTCATGCTTTTTGATGCTACTGTAAATGTTATATTTATTATACTTTAAAATTTTTTACTGTTAATATAAAGAAATTTTATTTGTATATATTTATCTTGTATCCTTCAATCTTGCTAAATTCACTTTTTCTACTAGTTTTAAAATAATTCTTTATGATTTTGTACATAGCTGATCATGTCATTTGTGAATAAGGACAGTTTTACTCCTTGCTAAACTGCATTGATCAAGAACTATAGTACAATATTACATGGAATTGATTAAAACAGATATTGTTGCCTAGTTTCTGATCTTGGGGGAAAGCATTTAGTCTTTGCCTATTAATATGATATTAGCTATACGTTTTTGGCAATAGTTGCCTTTAATCAAATTGATAAAGTTCCCTTCTATTTCTATTTTGTTGAGAGGTTTTTGAGTGTTGAATTTTGTCAAATGCTTTTTCTGCATCTATTGAGATATTCATATGATTTTTCTTTCTTATGCTGTAACGTTGATGAATTACATCGACTGATCCTCAGATGTTGAACCAGCTTTACATTCCTGAGTACACCTCACTTGATCATGATATATTATCATATTAGCCTGCCAAAGCAGCCATAACAGAAAAAAGTACAGGCTCTGTGGCTTAAACAGCAGAAATTAATTTTTTCATGGTTCTGAAGGCTAGGTGTCCATGATCAAGGTACTAAGCAAGTTTGGTTTCTTATGAGGCCTCTCTTTCTGGCTTGCAGACAATCACCTTCTTGCTATGTCCTCACGTGGTTTTTCCTCTGTGTGTGCACACTCCTGGTGTCTATCTTATGAGGACACTAGTCCTCTTGGATTAGGGGTCCACCTTTATAATCTCATTCAACCTTAATTACCTCCTTAAAGTCCCTGTCTCCAAACATATTCACACGGAGCAGGGTGGGAGGGGGGATAGAGTTTTAACTTACTGTCTTTGGAGGACATAATTAGGTTCATAACAATTTGGTTCTTAACAATGATACCATTTACATATTGCTGCATTCAACTTGCAAATCATTTTTTACTATTTTTGCATCTACATTTATGAAGGATAGTGGTCTTTAGTTTCTTTTATCTTTCTGAGTATCATACTAATGATGGCCTCATAAAATAAGTTAGGAAGTGTTTTCTCCTCTCCTACTTTCTAAAAAAGTTCCTGTGGAATCTATTATTTCTTCCTTAAATGTTTGCTGTAATTTACTTGTATCTCTCCCTTGTGTTTGTATGTTAAGTATAGTACTTGGAAACAAAGTTGAAAGCCAGATTGATTAATTTTGTAATTTAAGCTATATTGATCTGCTACTGGTTTTTTTTCAGGTAAGAAAACATTTCCAAATAAAGTATTAGTATGTTCAGCATTAATGTCAGAGTGTAGGACTTACCTCTCATTTTGTTGTGAATATAAGTTGAATATGCCCATATTATTGATAAAGAACTTCTGAAACTATTGACGTTAGGAAGGAGGGCTACTTAAGGGTTCTAAAATTTGTCACTTGGTAAAAATGCCACATAGACCTACACACATAAAACAAGGGCTTATCTTTGAATCCATTTTGTGCTGAGAAAAGACTTTCTATATGATTATTAAAAGTTATTTAGTGGATAGAGACACACAATGATCGTATTTCTGGATATGAGATTGTTTTCTCCTTTAATTGTTTTCTCATTTGCGGTTTACTACAGAATGTGCCTGAACGGGACATACTAGTTTACACCATCTATGCTGTTACAGTGTTTCTAGTAAATGATTGATTCTAGAATGGCTATTTGTAAAAGGACATTTTTCTCTTCTCTTTTATTCCCTATTTTGTTTTTCAAACCTTAATCTTTAATCCCTCTCAAGAATAGTTTCTGCTGCATTTGAAGGGCATGTGTGGATGTAAGGCTTAAAGGTAAAAATCCAGGCAGATTTTAAGCCTCTCTCCTCTGTCTCTCTGCTTTGTGCTCGTCTTTTCCTTCTGTCTCCTTTCTCCTCAGTACTGTTTCTTTTTCCCAGCCTTGATTACCTCCCTAGGAGTCACTTTCTCATTTCTTTCCCCCTCAGCTCCCTGAATTCTCTTCAAGGGCCTTGCCTGTTGCATAGTGACAGCCACACTCCCAGAACCTCAGCCCTGGGTGGTGAGGATGGACCGACAGCATGTCCCACCAACAAGCCTGTAACTGTGTGGATTTCATCAGTTCTGTGCAGATGTTTAGCAACTGGGCCAGAGCTGTCACCATACAGGGTTGCAGAAAGGAAGAATAAGAGTAAGAAAAATGATGAGAAAGAAGTCCACACTGTTTAAAACCTAGATTGGTACAACGCCTGCTCACCCTTAGAGGAGTTAAATATCTATCCATATTTAGGGATAGATATTTAGGGAAATGTGACTATAGGCCGGGAATGTTTTGGATATTAAGGGAAATAATATGTAATTTTAGAGCACTGCGAGCCACAGACTTACGGAAACTAATTGGAAAAAAATCTCCATTTGAAAAGAACCTAAGGGATTTCAGAGGAGAACCTGGCAGAGATTTGATAGTCAAAATTTTTGATGTTTTGCAGGTAAAAAGTGAAAGAGAAAAGTTTAGTTCATATAACATCATTTAACCAGGAATGCTGTCACAAACACGGTTCCCCCAAGTATTACATCAAGGTAAGAATCCAGTGTAGAAAAGGTTGAAGGATGAAAACTGAAGTCCTTCCTCTTTCCCCTCCCAAAATTCATGGAATCCTATGGACCTGGAAATCATCTGTTTCAGCCTCACCCCAAAAGCAGGAAGCCTTTATGCAATATTTTTAATAGGTGACCTTCCAGTTTCTGCTTCATTGCTTCTGGTGACAGAGAAGTGAGTCATTGCCTCAACAAAGCAGCCCATCCCATTTTTAAAAGAAAAATCCTCCAGTAATAAAGAGCTAACATTACTTACCATGTAGCAGGCATAGGCCTGAGAGCTTTCTCTGCATTAATTTGGTAGCCACGCCCTGATCCCATGCAGCAGGCCCACGGCTTAGGTCAGGTAGCTGACTAAAGAAGGGACAGGGTCTGGACTTAGGCCCAGGCTGACTCCAGAGCAGTGGCCGCAACCCCTACACCATGAGGCCTCAGACCGCACCAGCTTCCACCATTCACTCTGGTCTGGACCCAGAGGACAAGTAGTCCCCACGCCAGTCCCTCTCCCTCACCCAGAGCCCTTCAGACATTTGAAGATGGTAACTGTGCCATCTCCCTGCACTTCCCCACAGTGCCTCTAATGGCAAAATGTTTGAAGCCTCTTTCATTCTAATGACACTCTTGTCAGGATGGGTACCCAGGAACAAATACAACAGGTAAGACAGAAACAGAGTAATAACTAATGTTTCCAGTTCTCGGATTCAGTAAAGGAACATGTGTATGGAAACAAACATAAAAATTATCTTTATAAATATTTGCTATTGCATGTATTTATGTGTACTTGCAAATCTTTTCATTGCTAACATAGGAATTCTCATTCTAAGCACATTATAGTGCTACATAATGATGATTTATCACCCAAACTGAATTATGTTTCAGGAGCTAAGAACGAATTTAATGGATGCAGCTCTTTCTGTGTATATCTACTTACTACCATGGCAACCAAGTAAAATAGGTTTCCTTAATTCATTTGTTGGTAAAGCACTATGAAGATGAAAACTACTACTAACAGATGCAGTGTTTAGCAACATGAGTGTTAGTATCATAAATGGTAATGTGTTTATGGCCAGAATTAGACCAATTCATTTTCCATTAACACCAAGAATTTCATTATTGAATTAATAAGAGGATTTTAAAAAGCTTTCTTCCCTTTTCTTTTTAAAACAAATTGTCTTGCCTCTCTTTTATGCCTCTCTTGACCAAATCTTAACCAGCTTACAATATACACTGAGGCAGAAGAGAAAATTAATACACAGAGTAGTAGCCAAAGTTTCCTCATGAAAATGAATTTCTTCTGATGGCAGTGGTAATGTTCAGAGGGCTGAATAAAGATGACCAGGAGTGCAGAGCTGGAGGACTCTCACATCATCTACTGGGAACTATTTCTGTAAATGGCACAAGGCTTTGTTTGTGGGGAGCTTAGATCCCCTGATCTTGCCAAACTCCCCTAACTCCCCCAATACTTATGCATTCCTAGTAAAAACAGTCACTCGCCATGTAGATGGAGCTCCATGACCACCATATCAGCCCCCCTCCAAATAAACTGGCACCAAGTCTGTTCCAGGATGAAATCTGGAGCTGCTGCTGCTCTTCCCTGCCCCCTGCCATGACCCCCGGAGTCTTCATGGAGATCTTGTAGCTGAGTTCCTACAGTGGAATTTAGAAGTGGGAAGACCCATCAGAGGTCCGCTAAAGCAGCTCCCGCATTCTCTCAGGGAAAGTGTTTTACAGGTGTGGAAACATGAAGTTTAGGGGTAGCTGAACTTAGAGGGGGCAGGGCAGGGTGGGGCAGGGCTCCATCTGGATCCTGGTCAGTTATATGACTGGAGCTGGAAGTCATATCCACGTGCAGGAGGAGAATGCCATCAGGGGTCCTTGCCTAGCAGATCCATGAGCCTCTGGCTGGGTCCATTAGGTGGATTAAATGGACTGTCTCATTGCCAGTAACTGAAATGTCCTCTTTTACAGGAGGGCGATGAGTGAATGCTCAGACCCGGCTCCCCTTTAGATAGTAGCCCATCTAGTACCTACCTAAGGCCAGAACAGGCCAAAGTGTGAAGAAGGACAAATGTGACTTCAGGACTTCCCTTCCTCTGAATGCCCTGCACTTTCCTGTGGCAGCTCTGACCTTTTCCACACACCCTAATGCGTATCAACATGCCCTGTGCTCCGGCCCCCACAGCACAGAGAATTCACCCACCCCCTGGTCTGGCCCTCACTGCACAGAGAATTCACTTATCCTCAGGTCATCCTGGGTGACTGGCAAAGGATCTTAGATCAGGCATAACCAGCATCTTCATTCCCAGGTTGTGTTACTGTGGTTTGAATGAATCCTTCAGTCCCTTAAACCTAAGGAGTGACCAACAATGGCAAGTTTAAGGCCTATGGCTGATCAGGAAAGAACTCTCTGTGCTGAAGAATCCAACCTGAGGAAGAGAGGTTGGCTGGCAAGGTACCAAATGGGACGCTGTTGACACACACCTTCTAAGAAACGACCTACTGACAGGATAATGTGCAGGGAGTTCAGGTGACATTGGACCAGGTGGCCTTTCAGCTGCCTCTAACTTGATTCGATGTTGACCAACGACAACTTGGCGAGGCTGTCTGCAGTATGCCATAGAACTGTACCCCAAGCTCTGCCATACTCATCAAACTACATGGCTTCAGAATGTTGGAATTATTTGGCCACCAGGTGGCACCAGATGGAAAAGGCCCTGCAGGCCCTCACCAAGCTGGGGCCATGGACAAATCTAATAGGGCGATACTGGAATATGTTTCCCTTTATCAAAATATCCATATCTCTTCTCACCTCTATTATCCGTTTTGTGCTCCTTTCTTAACATCTAACTTCTCTTCCCTAAAACAAAGCTCCATGACTCAATTTTTGATGTTTTTCCTTTCTTTACAGGACTTTGTTCACTCAGGAGACTTCCCTTGACCCTGTTAATCTCCCAAATTTATATCTTACCTTTCTCCTTCCTTTATAGTCCAAACTCTTCCCAAGATAAATAGTATCTGAATTTATTGAGCAGTCACTATGTGTCAGGTACTGAGCTAAAAAACATAAATGGATCATTTCATTTATTTTTATAATACTTTTATGTGCTAGATATTAATTTTGTCCCTATTTAATATATGAGGCAATAAAGCTCAGAGAGATTAAAAATCTTGCGTGAGGACATACAGTAAATGCTGAAGTCTGGATTCAAATCCAGGCAGTTTAATTCTGGAGCTCCTAATCACCAAGCCCTCATCCTCACTATCTCAAGCCCCAGCAGTGGGACCATTTACCCCACGCGGCTGAAACCGCCTCTCTCCTGCCGAGTCCTTGTCCTACCTGATCTTCCCTAGGCTGGCCTTCTTTCTTCCTTGACTTTATGAAACCACCTGGATCCTTTTTTCTCTGCAAACTTCTGTATATAAGCTATGTAGTACTATGTGACCAACAAAGGGCTCTTATAGATCAGGCATTATCAATGTCTTCATTCCCAGTTTATGTATTTGTAGTTTACAAAAATCCTTCAGTCCCTTAAGCGTAAGGAGTGATTAAAAGTGGCAAGTTCAAGGCTGATGGCAGATGAGTGGGAGACAGTGACAGAGAGCTATGGTGATACAATATAACAGCAGCACACGGGGCTCAGGATCGATTCTTATGGCGCCCCATAGGCAGCCTCTCCCAGTTGCCACTGACCAACACTGAATCAAGTTGCAGTTGATTCAACACATTCTTTTTAGAGTCTCAGGGCTGGAGGGCTTTTGGCCTTGGCCTTCTTTTCTTCTTTTTCTCTTCTCAAAATTTTTTCCTTTATCTAACCTTGGCAATCTCATTTTCCTGCAGTGCCAATTTCAAAATCAATGCAGGAATCTGAGCTCATTTCTGAGTTTCCATTTTTACATCTATGGCACATGACACCTGAACCTGAATGTCCCAGGGTCTCCTCCAACTCGGCATGTCCAAAGCTGATTTTTCCTCTTCCCTTTACCATTTTATCTACACTCTAACTTCATCTCCTGCTGACTCAGATGAGATGGTATGATGTGGGAAGAACACGAATCAGGGAAATCAGAAGACATGTTCCAAGCCTGACATACTGGCTACATTATCTCAAGGTCATCATTCAACCTTGTCTCTAGACAAGGTGTGCACTGGATGATAGATGACCTCACCTCTGTAGTCCTAACTCCTGGTGTCCCACCTCCATCATTCTTTTAATCACCCACAGATGGAATCTTAGAGTCATCTTTCACCCCACATCAATCCAATCTTGAAATGGAAAGGAAATATTTCTAATTTATTAATTTATTCATAAATGAATAAATGATTCATTCTATCAAAATATACTTATAGAATACCCAATAGGTGACAACACTGGGGAACACAGTAGAGAAGGACAGACACAGTCCTTACCTTGTGGAGCTTACAGTTCAGAGGGGTACTAGTAAACAACCACATAAACACTAAATAATGAGAAGGGGCAATAGAGTTATGAAGAAAAGGCAGCTAGAGGGCTTGCCAGCAACCTGGTGGGAGGGATGTATTTCAGCTGGAGTGGTCTGAGGAGGCAGTAGTGGAGCATTGATGTCACTTAATGAGGAGGTGTCCCACACAAAGATGCAGTGACAAGTCCTGAGGCACAGGGAACAGCCAGCAAAGGTTGGGAAATGGGGACAGCAGGGAGACCACGGTTCAGGAGAGCCCTGCAGAGAGGGCAGGAGGTTAGGGTGGGAAGCCACAGCAGGGGGCCTAAGGCCACATGGTAAGAATTTGGATTTAGATGTACAGTGTGGTGGGAATACTTGAGAGGATTTGGGGGCCCAAGAAAAACTTGGCTTGATTCCATTTTCAAAAGATCCCTTGCTGCTATGTAGAGAATAGGCCATGGGGCTTGGGGCTGGACAGAGCAACAGCCGGAAGACCTGTTCAGATTGGGTCACACAAGTGAGAGAATGGTGGCTTGGACCAGAATAACAGTGCAGGTGATGAGCTTGCTGCATAAGCCATGTCCCTTATTATCGGAGGTGTCCTAGAAAAGGAGGGAATCAGGATGTCTTCTGTGAGTTGTGCTTGGACCCTGATATGCAAGGCTTTAACTCCAAAATTCTACACACTGTGAAATCGATCCCATTTAAGGTAGAGCCTGCCTTATTTGCCTTTTATATCATCTCCCACATCCTATAAGTCAGAAGCCCAGTGGGAAAAGCATTTACTCAAGGAAGGACAAAACTAACTGGAGCTGCTCCAGCTAATTATCCTACCTTAATAGCTCATGTGACTCTAATGTGGGAGTTGGGCTACTGCATACTGCCATAGTGAATGGGTCCCGTTGCAGGATGCTAACTTGAGTTACCAGAATCCCCTGAGCCTTAAATTCATTGTAAAAGGGGTATAAATTTGTGAAAATTAAAAGAGAATTTATGTGAAAGCCATAAAATTATAAAGTTCTATAGAAAACTGTTACTCTAATTTGGATAAAACATTATTTATCCAAGTAAAATCAGTATAAAAGGTACGATTAAATACTTTCTAATGTGCAACATGACTTCGCAAAGCTGTAACTACCGGAAATGCTATGCCTCTTGCCCTTACCTGGGCCGTGCATAAAGACAGCTAAAAGCGGTCAGTGCGTAGCACTTAAGCACACTGACTATATGTCCAGGCAGCTGCTCAGTAGTTGAGATGAGAGGAAGGACTGGTCCCAACCAGCTCTGGAAGCACACGATTCCTCTCTGTTTTGAGCTTGTCAGCAAAAATTTTCTCACATTTTACCTTTTCTCATTAAAAGGCAACCAAAAACCTTGATTGCTAATACTATTTCAAAATTGTGCTTTTCCTTTGTGGCTTTATAGAGTAAAAACAATGAAGGAACAGACAAAAAAAAGGACTTCTGGGAAGATGGCGGTGTGAGCAGGGAGGCAGAAATCTCCTCCCAACACTATATTTATCTACGAAAACACAGCAAATACATCTATTCCTAAAAGAGAGACGAGAATACACAGGAAAGCGCACAGCGTGCAGCTACACCCGAGAGGACTCGGCACCCCAACAGGCGGGTAAGATACGGAGCCACAACCCGGCGGGACCCGAGCACTCCCCCGCCCCAGCGCACCGGCGGGAGGAGAGGATTCAGAGCCGGGAGGGGGTGGAAGTGCACCCCGCGAAGTAGCCAGCCCCGGTGATCCACGTGGGGAGTGCTGACCCACATTGCACAGTGCAGCGGAGATTGGAGAGATAGAGGGGCAGGATCTGAGCGGGGAACGCGCCAGGGTGCTTGCAGCCGGCTCCCGGGAAGGAAAAAAAAAAGCGCATGCTTTCTTCAGCGGTCTTAAAGAGACAGGAGCCCAGTGGAGGAGCCGGATCGCCCCAGCACACTCAGCCCAGCAGGCTGGGAGTCCTGGGGAGTTTCAGACGCCTTAGCTGGCGACTGAGGAAGCGTAGCCATACTTAACACTTCTCACTGAGATCAACAGCCTCCTTTTCGTTCCCACCCCTGCCAGAACGATAAAGGGCCCTGTGGAGCGGCGCAGCCATGGCTGCGGAATAGTGGGGCAATAGCGCCACCTACAGCATTCCCACAGAATTTACGTCTGGTGGTGTTTTTTTGTTTGTTTTTTTGTTTTGTTTTGTTTTTTGTTTTTTCTGTTCTTTCTTTTTTCTTTTTTTTCTTTCTTCCTTTCTTCTTTTTTTTTCTTTTCTCTTTTTAAAGTCTTAAAGAGCCCAGCTTACATATGTGGCAACTACGAGTGACCAATTCTATAGCCATGAAAAGACAGAGGAATATGGTTCAGGCCAAAATCAATGAGACAACCCCAGAGAGGGAGTCTGAAGGGATGGAAATGCACAGTCTTCCTGAAAAAGAATTCAGAATAAAAGTCATAACCATGCTGATGGACCTACAGAGAAATGTGCAAGAGCTGAGGGAGGAAGTGAGGGAACTGAGGAAAGACAATGCAGAAATCAGACAAGCGATTGACGGGCTTAACAGCAGACTGGATGAAATGCAAGAGACTGTTAATGGACTAGAAAAGAGAGAACAGGAATACAGAGCAGCAGAGGCAGAGAGAGATAAAAGGATTTCTAGGAATGAAAGAATATTAAGAGAACTGTGTGACCAATCCAAACGGAACAATATACGCATTATAGGAGTACCAGAGGAAGAAGAGAGAGAAAAAGGGATGGAAAGTGTCTTTGAAGAAATAATTGCTGAAAACTTTCCCTCGCTGGGGAAGGAAATAGTCTCGCAGTCCACCGAAGCCCACAGATCTCCCAACACAAAGGACCCAAGGAAGACAACACCAGGACACATAATAATTAAGATGGCAAAGATCAAAGATAAAGACAGGGTATTAAAAGCAACTAGAGAGAGAAAAAAAGATCACCTACAAAGGAAAACCCATCGGACTATCATCAGACTTCTCAACAGAAACCTTACAGGCCAGAAGAGAATGGCATGATATATTTAACGTTATGAAACAGAAGGGCCTCGAACCAAGAATATTGTATCCAGCACGATTATCATTTAAATATGATGGAGGGATTAAACAATTTCCAGACAAACGAAAGTTGAGAGAGTTTGCCTCTCATAAACCACCACTACAGGATATCTTAAATGGACTGCTCTAGATGGAAGCACACCTAAGGCTAAAAAGATGTCACCAGAGAAAATAAAATCATAGCAAAGAAAGCAGACCATCCAAATACTAACTAAAGGCAAAGAATAAAACACCTATTAAAGAAAGAATGGAGGAGGAGGAATAAGAAGGGAGAGAAAGAAAGAAACATCAGACTGTGTTTACAATAACTTAACAAGAAAGTTAAGTTAGATTGTTAGATAGTAAAGAAGCAACCCTTGAACCCTTGGTAACCACGAATCTAAAGCCAGCAATGGCAATAAGTACATATCTATCAATAGACACCGTAAATGTAAATGGACTGAATGCACCAATCAAAAGACACAGAATAACAGAATGGATAAAAAAGCAAGACCCATCTATATGCTGCCTACAAGAAACTCACCTCAAATCCAAAGATATACACAGACTAAAAGTGAAGGGATGGGAAAAGATATTTCATGCAAACAACAAGGAGAAAAAAGCAGGTGTTGCAGTACTTGTATCAGACAAAATAGACTTCAAAACGAAGAAAGTAGCAAGAGATAAAGAAGGACATTACATAATGATAAAGGGGTCAGTCCAACAAGAATATATAACCGTTATAAATATATATGCACCGAACACAGGAGCGCCAGCATATGTGAGACAAATACTAACAATATTGAAGGAGGAAATAGACAGCAATGTATTCATCTAAGGAGACTTCAACACACCACTCACTCCAAAGGACAGATCAACCAGACAGAAAATAAGTAAAGACCAGAGGCACTGAACAACACACTGGAACAGATGGACCTAACAGACATCTACAGAACTCTCCACCCAAAAGCAACAGGATACACATTCTTCTCAAGTGCACATGGAACATTTTCCAGAATAGACCACATACTAGGCCAAAAAAGGAACCTCAGTAATTTCAAAAATATTGAAATCCTACCAACCAACTTCTCAGATAACCAAGGTATAAAACTAGAAATAAATTTTAGAAAGAAAGCAAAAAGGCTCACAAATACATGGAGACTTAACAACACTCTCCTAATTAATCATTGGGTTAATGACCAAATCAAAACAGAAATCAAAGACTATATGGAGACTAATGACAACAACAACACAAATCTACAACTTCTGTGGGACACAGCAAAGACAGTTCTAAGAGGAATGTATATTGCAATCCAGGCCTATTTAAAGAAGGACGAACATTCCCAAATGAATAGTCTAAAGACACAATTACTGAAACTGGAAAAAGAAGAACAAATGAGGCCCAAAGTCACCAGAAGGAGGGACATAATAAAGATTAGAGAAGAAATAAATAAAATTGAGAAGAATAAAACAATAGAAAAAAATCCATGAAACCAAGAGCTGGTTCTTTGAAAAAATAAACAAAATAGATAAACCCCTAGCCAGACTCATTAAGAGAAAAAGAGAATCTACACACATAAACACAATCAGAAATGAGAAAGCAAAAATCACGATGGACCCCAGAGAAATACAAAGAATCATAAGAGAATATTATGAGGATCTATATGTTAACAAGCTGGAAAACATAGAAGAAATGGACAACTTCTTTGAAAAATACAACCTTCCAAGACTGACCAAGCAAGAAACAGAAAAACTAAACAGACCAATCACCAGCGACGAAATCGAATTGGTAATCAAAAAACTACCCAAGAACAAAACCCCCGGGCCTGATGGATTCACCTCTTATTCTACCAGACATATAGAGAAGAAATAACACTGATTCTCCTTAAAGTTTTCCATAAAATAGACAGGAAGGAATACTTCCAAACTCATTCTATGAAGCCAGCATCACTCTAATACCAAAACCTGGCAAAGACCTCAATAAAAAAGAAAATTGCAGACCAATATCCCTGATGAACATAGATGCAAAAATACTCAACAAAATATTAGCAAACCGAATTCAAAAATACATCAAGAGGATCATACACCATGATCAAGTGGGATTCATCCCAGGGATGCAAGGATGGTAAAACAATCGAAAATCCATCAACATCATCCACCACATCAACAAAAAGAAGAACAAAAACCACATGATCATCTCCATTCATGCAGAAAAAGCATTTGACAAAATTCAGCATGCATTCCTGATTAAAACTCTCAACAAAATGGGTATAGACGGCAAGTACCTCAACATCATAAAGGCTATATATGACAAACCCACAGCTAACATCATAGTTAATGGTGAGACGCTGAAAGCTTTTCATCTAAGATCAGGAACAAGACAGGGATGCCCACTCTCACCACTGTTATTCAACATAGTACTGGAGGTCCTAGCCACAGCAGTCAGACAAAACAAAGACATACAAGGCATCCAGATTGGTAAAGAAGAAGTCAAATTGTCACTATTTGCATGTGACATGATACTGTAAACAAAATACCCTAAAGACTCCATTCCAAAACTACTAGAACTAATATCTGAATTCAGCAAAGTTGCAGGATACAAAATTAACACACAGAAATCTGTTGCTTTCCTATACACTAATGATGAACTAACAGAAAGAGAAATCAGAAAAACAATTCCATTCACAATTGCATCAAAAAGAATAAAACACCTAGGAATAAACCTAACGAAGGAAGTCAAGACCTGTACTCTGAAAACTACAAGACACTCCTAAGAGAAATTAAATAGGACACTAACAAATGGAAATGCATCCCATGCTCTTGGCTAGGAAGAATAAATATTGTCAAAATGGCTATACTACCTAAAGCAATCTACAGATTCAATGCAATCCCTATCGAAGTACCAACAGCTTTCTTCAATGAACTGGAACAAATAATTCTAAAATTCATATGGAACCACAAAAGACCCCGAATAGCCAAAGCAATCCTGAGAATGAGGAATAAAACGGGGAATTACGCTCCCTGACTTCCAGCTCTACTACAAAGCCACAGTAATCAAGACAATTTGGTATTGGCACAAATACAGACCCACAGACCAGTGGAACAGAATAGAAAATCCAAACATTAACCCAAACATATACAGTCAATTAATATTTGATAAAGGAGCCTTGGGTATACAATAGGGAGATTAAAGCCTCTTCAGCAGCTGGTGTTGGAAAAACTGGACAGCTACATGTAAGAGAATGAAACCGGACTACTGTCTAGCCCCATACACAAAGGTAAACTCAAGGTGGATCAAAGACTTGAATGTAAGTCATGAAACCATAAAACTCTTAGAAAAAAACATAGGCAAAAACCTCTTGGACATAAACATGAGCAACTTCTTCATGAACATATCTCCCCGGGCAAGGGAAACACAAGCAAAAATGATCAAGTGCGACTATATCAAGCTGAAAAGCTTCTGTACAGCAAAGGACACCATCAGTAGAACAAAAAGACATCCTACAGTATGTGAGAATATATTCATAAAAAATGTATCTGATAAAGGGTTGACATCCAAAATATATAAAGAACTCATGCACCTTAACACACAGAAAGCAAATAATCCATTTAAGAAATGGGCAGAGGACATGAATAGACACTTCTCTAAAGAAGAAATTCAGATGGCCAACAGGCACATGAAAAGATGCTCCACATCGCTAACCATCAGAGAAATGCAGATTAAAACCACAATGAGATATCACCTCACACCAGTGAGGATGGCCAACATCCAAAACACAAACAACAACAAATGTTGGGGAGGATGTGGAGAAAAGGGAACCCTCCTACACTGTTGGTGGGACTGCAAATTAGTTCAACCATTGTGGAAAGCAGTATGGAGGTTCCTCAAAACACTCAAAATAGAAATACCATTTGACCCAGGAATTCCACTCCTAGGAATTTACCCTAAGAATGAAGCAGCCCAATTTGAAAAAGACAGATGCACCCCTATGTTTATTGCAGCACTATTTACAATAGCCAAGAAATGGAAGCAACCTAAGTGTCCATCAGTAGATGAATGGATAAAGAAGATGTGGTACATATACACAATGGAATATTATTCAGCCATAAGAAGAAAACAAATCCTACCATTTGCAACAACATGGATGGAGCTAGAGGGTATTATGCTCAGTGAAATAAGCCAAGCCGACAAAGACATGTATCAAATGATTTCACTCATATGTGGAGTATAAGAACAAAGAAAAAATAGTGAAGAAACAAAACAGCAGCAGACTCACAGAACCCAAGAACGGACTAATAGTTACCAAAGGGAAAGGGACTGGGGAAAATGGGTGGGAAGGGAGGGATAAGAGGGAAAAAGGGGCATTACGATTAGCAGATGTAGTGTTGGGGGGGCACGGGGAGGGCAGTACAACTCAGGGAAGACAAGTAGTGATTCTATAGCATCTCACTATGCTGATGGACAGTGACTGTAATGGGGTTGGTGGTGGGGACCTGATGAAGACGTAGTTTAATAACCATAATATTGCACATGTAATTGTAGATTAATGATAATAAAATAAATTATATTAAAAAAAAGAATGAAGGAACATATGTGAACAACAGACACGAGACAAAGCCAATCAAACTCCATTTTGTTTGCTGTGAATTCTCTTTTGGATTCTGTAACTTGTACATTTTCAGGATTCAGTGCTTTACATGAATTCCATCATCAGTGACACTTTAAGGGAAAAACAATTTCTCTTTTCATTAAAGTTGTTTTGTTTTATGTGTATGTGTTTATATGGGAACAAAACAAAACTGATGAGAAACAGCTGGATGAACATGTAGTTTTAAAAAGATTACTTAATAAAAGAGAAGGAAGAGATTCAGATTCCCACGTGGCAGCTAACATATGGTATTTTGTCCCTGTAGGGTACTTTTTTTTTTAGGATATCAAGTTCCAAAATGATTTCACAGGTGACCTAGCTTCTAGGATTACATGCTGCAAAATGATTTCCCTTGCATATGCGTGGTGATATGTGGAGTATGGTTCCCATATGAGTGTGAGCCCCGTCATGTTCTCCAAGGAAACCTAGGCACATATATATGTAACAGAAAGATGTCAGGCATGATACATCTAGGTCTATAATACATAAAGTGAAGAAAATCATGTGTAAGAGCAGGACATCAGTGACTGAAATATCAAAAACCTTCAATTCTGTCCTAGCAAAGTAGGTTGCCTACAAAGTTGATCAGGTCTAGAATCCAACGGAATTTTTGCAGTTTTCTTTAAAAAAAAAAGTTTGGGACATAAACAAGAAGCACCTCATGAAAGCACTTTATTTCTGGGTCATGAAAACTCAAAATAACTAAATTCATGAAGAGCTCAAAGGAGTATCATAAATCCACATCATGCTGTTCAGCGTAGGCCTGGCATTTTAATTTCTTTCATAATGCTTGCATTTGCTGCCAGAAGTTCAACTCTCTTTTTTTAATTGAATTAAATGTCTATGAAGACCGTAATTCCTAAAAAGAAAAACATAACTTTTCAAGAGAAGAATAATTTTACTCCTTTCCAGTTAAGTACAATGTCCACCTTGGTAAAACTGAGGAAAGTCTAGTCTACTAGTGAGCTGGCCAGTACTGCAAAGAGGAGGGAATTACAAAAAGACACAGTCCACACTTCGTCCCAACTCCTCTTCCCAATAATCTGGTTCTTGTCCATAAACGACTTTGACTTTATAGAAAGAAAAGGTCTATAAAAAGTGAGTGGAACAGAAGGTGTAGGAATAAACAGTGAATGCGCAAGACCAGAAGCCCGTGAACCAGGACGGCAATTCTATGTCTGGAGTCAGACACACATTCTGTCGAGTTTCGTAGCCGGCACAGCACATCTATGCGTAAGAATTCATGTGTGTAGACTCATACTGACAAGATTTCGAAATAGCTGTGGTGATAGTTCAGGGTCAAAAACCTTTCCATATGCTGCGCTAGTCCACCAGACAGCTCACACACGCTTCAGCGCTTCTGTAGGGCGGTGGCCTACAAGCCCTGTGGACTTGCCACAGGCCTGCTGCGAGAGGGACGGTATCCAATCTGTGACTCTGGCAGGCCCACCTTCCGGCTCAACGAGGGGGGAATACCATGACCACATGCCCTGTCACATCTCAGATATCCACAGAGGCATCAACAACTTTAGGATTCTTTGGAGGACGGGAGTCCTCCCCCACACGCTGCTGGGCTCTACCCCAGTGCAGGGCCCAGAGCCGCCGCCTCCAAGACCCGGTACAGGACTGGGTCTGCCCCTACTGCAGCCGCCCCGCCCACCGTCTGCAACCCGTTGGGACCAAGCCCGATGCAGTGATCTCCACAGCCGGCTCTGCCTTTGCCTGCCTCCCAAATTCGGCTCCTTCTTGTCCATGTCTGTCACTTTCCTCCGTGCCTCTCTGTTTATCATTCTTATGCAGGCGCTCATTACCTCGCAACTGAATTACTCCATGAATCTCTCCTAGCTGCTTTTTCTCCCCTCTCAAATCCCACGTGCTTCCTAATGTCAGCCTGTGTCTTCAAATGTAGCATTTCTTTCTCTGAGCCAGCCTGGTGTAATGCCGAGAGCCCAGGTTTAGGAGCATCACTGAGATTCAAATCTAGGCCCTGTCCTTAATTAGTCTAAAGTCCCTCTATCCTTAAACACAGCTACTAATCAGTAAATGTGTTAATCCCCACATGGTTGTCAGACAGATTAAATAGGGTTATATTGATTATATTTACAAAGCATCTAGCACAGTAAACAGCTTTTAGCAGATATTAAATGATGTAAGTTATGACCTGTTCTTTGTCACTGTATTTGCTGTTCTTTATCAACTCATTCCATAGCCGTTAGTCATCAAGACCCAATACCCAGGGCTTTGTCTCTAGGAGTTTGCAGTCTGACGAAGACAAAGACATAAAAATAATTACAATTAAATTTGGAAAATACTGTGAGATTGAAATAATTATGAAGTCCTATGAGAAAGAACCCTGTCTGTGGTGTAGCATAAAGCTTCACAGAATCGATCCCCCAAGGATGATAGGTGTTTTGTGGAGACATGGGGAAGGCAATAGAAAAAATGTGAAGGCTTAGCCATGTTCCACGGAGAGAGGGAGATGAGACCTTTAAAGAAGTTAAGGTCTGAACTGTGAAAATTGTAGAGTGCCATTACAAGAGGTTTGGACTTTATTTCTTATGGGCAATATGGATAAAGTTTTAAGGACAAGGTGATATAAAGCCAAGAGATTCAGCATCCCATGGGGAAAGTTGGAAAAAGGGCCTGGAGGGTATTTCTCTCCCACACCTTTTATTTTGACTATATCAGAAGTGTTAAGGGAGTTGAAACTGACAGTAGCTAAACTCCCTTAAACACAGCCAAGCATCTTCTCTGCAAAAATAATAATGATTTCTAAGCAACAGCACGGAGCTCTTAAAAATAACGGTAGTTGTTCTCTAGGACTGATTCTACAGAAGTTCACCCAAGTGATTAGAAAACTCTTTGCCCTTGCAAAGATGAAGTCTCTATACAATGAGAGAAAGGTAATAATAATCCTTTGCCTCCATAACATCTTCTTCATTAAAAGGGGGAGGAAATCCTGGAAACGGGAGGAAGTAAAAGAAACCAG
Organism: Smutsia gigantea; assembly: GCA_032199065.1. Lineage (NCBI taxonomy): Eukaryota > Metazoa > Chordata > Mammalia > Pholidota > Manidae > Smutsia > Smutsia gigantea. Next base: position 181,172 of record JAVSCE010020805.1, on the reverse strand, counting down.
CCATAGGATTCAGCCACAAATCATCTAGTTTGGAGAAGGTTGAGAGGAGGTGATTAACAGCTGTTGGGCACTGCCTAGGTGCCAATCTTATGCCAGATGCTTTACATACATTATCTCCTTTACTCCTCACAATAACCGAAGTTGGATATTTGTATTCCCAGTTGAATTCAGGGCATTCAGCGGTCTAATCTTACTAGAGTCTCAAATATTTTCCCTTAAATCTTCTTTTTAGCCATAACTATTATCCCTTATGCTGTTTCCTTACTAGACTGTTACCAAGGGCAGTTGAAATTAATTTCGAGTTTAGTTTGGGTAGGCCAACTCTGACTGGGATCATCCAATAAGAGACAAGTGAATGTTGTATAGAACAAGGATGAAATAAGTAGAACTTATGCTCTCAGACCTGATGTAGAGCCTGATTTATTCATCATTTTAGCACTGAGAGATTTCCTTTATTGGGTCATCGTTATTCATTCAACAAATATGAGTGCAGTTTCCAGCACCATGCATCTGGCTGAAGTCAGACTTAACAAAGGGCTATGCCTACTTCTTACTGAGTCTGGGCACTGTACCCCTTACCATTTCCTTCTGCCTCTCGACATGCCCAAGTGGAACCTGGCCTTGAATTTCCAAAGCCAGATAAACCTCTTTTTTCTTCCAAGTTGGATGCAATGTTGCATTACCCAAGTCAAACTGCAGCTGCTAATCCTTTCAGTAAGATTGGATGAGGTTTGGTTAAAGCTGAGAAAAGAAGTTTCCAGGAAATACTACTAAATAGTACTTAATTCTGTGTTTAATCCTGAAGCTTACTATCATTCAAGTCTTGGCAAGTGAAATGGCTGGTTAGCTCTGCAGTAGAAGAAAAGGCTTTAAACTGGGTAGAGACAGGGACAAAGTTCTCAGGTGTGGACCTCAGGTGAACACTTGTCTTTGATCAAGAGTGGTCTGTACCCATCTTCAGCACACGTAGTACCTGGAGAATTAGGAGTTAAATCTTCCAGCTTTCAGCCCTGTGACCAACAGCTGCCAGCAATTACATTTGTTAGCAGCAAACCCTCTACCAATCTGGAGCTCTCTGCCAGCAGGCCTTTTATTCCTGTGTATGAGGACATAAATCTCCTCGCAGGAAGCAGAAACTTAGGTGCTTGAGCAGACAAAGTATTTAAGACCTTCAGCAGAGAAATGCAGTGCCAGCCAGCTGTTTATTTGCTAATGACAAATGCACTTCTGATGTGGAAGCCTGGAAGTCTGTACCTGCAGTTCTAGGCTATCTGGTGCAGCCCACGTGTGCCTGCATGTGGCCTCCAGGCTACCTCAGGATGAGTGCACTGTGCAGGTTCATCACAAGCAGGGGAGTCAGGTTGTGTCACTGGAGAGGCCACAAGATGCTTATTTATAATAAAATACCTTCTAAGCAGATGATAGAATTCTGCCATTAGGGATTCATACCCTGGATAAACATCACTCTTCCTACAGTCTTCTTGAAGGCAAACCTCTGGGAGTGTGCAGGGGACAGATGAATGTAAGAAGGAGATAAAGAGTGTGGGTGGGGAAAGAAACACAACCTTTGTTTCCTGAAGAACTACAGTGTTGAGCCCAAAGGGGAAGGGGCCATGTCAGTTATTTATCGTGTTCTCCCAAATCTTCTTAATATCTGGCACAAGGTAGACATTCCAAAGGGACATGCTGAATGATGTGAGCTAACTGCAGAGAGCCAGCCCTTCTTCTTTAAGAATGGGGACCCATTATAACAAGGGTCCCAAGGTGCTTTGGGCAGAGCATCACACTGCCCTGGGGCTGATGCTCTGGCCAGGTGAGCCACCTGCTCTGAAGTTTCTGCTCTCAGGTGGCATCTACCCACTGAGTGTCCTATGGTTTTATTTTTTTAAATGATGCTTCATGCAAATTTGCCTTCTAACCTTGCTTATGCTAGAGCCCCACTGACCAGCCTGCCAGCACCCTTGCCTTGCCCAAAGCTAAAAAGAAGCCATGTGTGCACCTTTAAAGACTTCAAAGAAGGGCAGACAAGCTTCTGCTTCACTCTCCTGAAGTCCCCACCAGGAGCACCAGCCGGGGGGAGGCTGGCCTTGGTGGCCGTCCCCTGGGACTAAAATTAGCCCAAATGCCAGTGAGCCTGGTGGGACAACGGAGCCAGCTCTTCGGCTCTTCAAACAGAAGTGTCCCCACCCTCTCTGCTGGCAGACCATTGTCTCGGAGGTGAGAGCAGCAACAGAGGCTCCTCATGGGATCCTTTATGAGGAGAAGGTGTACTTTTTCTCCCCATTGAAAGGCAACACCTTTGGAAGTCTGATTTCTGTAAAAATGGTTATGGCCCTCAATGAGGTAAAAAGCCATTTACAAAGACAAGTGGATAAAATAGTGAGAGGTGCTCAGCTGCCGAATGAATACTTTATGGACTCCAAGCACTTCTGCTGCTAAAGTGCTAGCTTCTGTCTCCTTGGAAGAGAAATGAGGAAGAGAGGAGACTCAAATCATAACATGGTCAGCAAACTTGACACCTGAGAGAGGCTGAGCTGGAAGAGTAGAGAGGCCACTTGCTCATGGATCCGCAAGCAGACTCATTCACTGAACTGAGAAACCCGTCACAGAGTCAGATTCATTCTCTACAATCGAGAGCAAGGACACTGAACCAGGGTTCCTCATTTCACATGGGCTTGGTGGACCTCCATCTGGCTCTGTGTTGGTCTGCGGGGGCTGCTATAACAGCGTACCACAGGTTGGGGGCTGAAGGGACAGAGGCTTGTTTCCTCACCGCTCTGGAGCCTGGACATCTGTGATGAAGGCAAAGCCCCTTCCTGTATGTTCTCACGGATGCCCCTCAGTCGTCTTCATCTCTTCTTATAAGGACACTTACATTGGATTAGGGCCTATATGACCTCATTTTACCTTAATCACCTCTATAAAGGCCCCATCTCCAAGGGCACTCACATTCTGAGGTACTGGGAATTCATACTTCAACATACGAATTTGGGTGGGGGCATGGGTCCCCCATAACAGACTTGAAAAGCAGGTGATAGTCTCCAAAAAGGTGGGAAGAGGACATGTCCGATCACAGTCATCCTACACAGAAGCAGGAGGTCAGCAAGCTGCTAATGTAAGTTGTGTGCATTCATGAACTTGCTGTGCGTCAAAGGTCCAGGAGAGAAGTCAATGGCCAAGATGGCTTCATTTTCTCATCTAAGTGAAAAAAGGTGAAAACCTAGGCATTTTCCCTCCTCAGTTCTTGAGCATGCATGGAGTTGTAAGGCAGCAGCGTGGCCTGGCAGAATCTAGTTGGAAGCCAGACTGCCTGCATTTGATTCAATTCCTGCCACTTATTAGCTTAACCTCTTACTCAACCGACCCATTAATGAAAAACAAGCACATCAAGGGAAGGAATGGAGCAATTAAAATCTTTAGTTCCAGCCAGTACCTAGTAGAAAGTGGGAAGTCTTGAAGAAGCCAAGATTTTGAAAACATAACACTTTTGTTCCAAAAAGCCAGCCCATTTGTGACGGAGACTGCAATAATTCTTAGGTCAAGAGCTCATTCCTTAGAATGTAGGTCAAGGAGACCTCATCAGATCTGCTAATACAGGTCTATAATTTGCAAATTAGGAAAAAAAAAGTGTTTTAATTTATATGCCTCCAACTCTCCTGGGCCTGTGAGGTGAACCTGAATGTGCTCGTTGAACTAGCTGCAAAAATGTGGTGGTCTCACCATCTACACCATCACCTAAATCCTCACTTGTCAGACAGATAATGGCTATGAAGTTTAGACTAAACAAAAAAGATACAGTACTCAACAAATGGGCTGAAGATGTCCTATGGGCCAGGCCCTAGTCCCATATACCTTCTCCAACCTGTCCCACTGTCCAGAGGAGGAAACCAGCATCAGGAAGAAGAGTTTGCCCAAAGTCATTGGGCTCCAGAGATAGAAGCGGTGACTCTCAATGCCAAGGCTGGCACTCATCCAGTTTCACCAAACCCCTCGAAGCTGTGCCCCACCACACCACCCAGCAGCTGGAGTGCTTCTTTATCCACACAGCCCACCATGTCCCCGTTTTGCTTGAAGAGCTTCAGCAGCTCCTTATCCTGGCCTGTGAGACCCTCCCCTGTGGTATGTCTGCACCTTACATGCACGTTCCCAGCCTCCCATGACACCCCCTCACCAGCCCCTGCCAGCCCTGTGAACTCGTCAGCTCCCTCCCTTGACGTCTTTGCACAGGCCGCCTCCATCTGTGCCTCAAAAGCCAGCCCTTATCCTCCGTTCCTGATTCCACTGTCCGGGGTCCAGAAAGCTGCCTTCTGGGATTAGACTACCTGGTCTATTTTTCTCTCTCCTAAGACCCATCCTTGCCTCTTTATGGCACTGACCATAGTTCATACTTATTTGCATGATTAAAGCTTGTCTTCTTCAGCTATCTATAAACTCCATGAGTGCAAGGACCTTGTCAGTTTTTGCTCATTAGGGGGCCTCTAACATCCCCATGGTGTTGACATATAGTAGACAGTGAGTAAGTACTTTCTGAATGAATTAATGAATGCGTTTGCACACATGTCCCCTCTTTCTATTTATTTTGCTGCTGGAATGGGAAAACTGACACAGGCGCAGTAGGAATGCTTAGGAAATAAAAACACCGCATTGGAATAACTACTCCTTGCTGCAAACACCTGCAGAACTACTGGCTATCGGGTCAGGGAAAGAGCATGTTACCATCTTCCTCTACTGGTCTGAGAGCAAGCGCTACCTTCCATTCTTTATTATACCCACTGCCCCCTAGCATAGTGCAGGCACTCGCACATTGGTTGAAGGGAGCAGAAGCTCAAAATGTTACTGAAAATGACCAGCTGCAGAAGATGCTAGAAATAAATGGCATGACACAGAAATAAGATCTCCCAGCTTGGATGTAGAGAAGTTTTAGCACAGGTTGATGGATTAACTTGAGGAAGGAACAGGAAAATCTCTTCCTTTGATAGTATAACAAAGGAAGAGAGAGCAGATGAAGAAATAAAATAGATAAAGTGGATAGGGGATTGGGCATTTGTGCCAGATGCCCCCAATTTGCCTGTTTCAGCCTGTCAAGTGAAGTCCTGAAGTAGGAATGTGGACCGGTGGGAGAATGGATGGGAGCTGAAGAGAGTGAGGATGGTCTGGAAAAGCAACTGTGGTGGTAAAGCCAGAAAGTCAATAAAAAACAGAGACCATTATAAAAGCAGGTGTTAGGAGTGGAGGGTCAGTTTGCTATAAATATGTATATGGGCTTCCTGGAATTTCTCCAGCTGTGCTTCAGTACCTTAACTCCGAGCTTGAGGAGTAGGGTGGAGGCTCCAAGTTACAGCTAATCAAGGAGTCCAGGTTGCAGAAGGAGCCCAGTGACACCAGGGGTTGGCAGACTGTCTATGCAAAGCAGGAGGAGCCAGTCCCTGGAAATCCTGGGGATGGCCAAAGGTCAGCACCTGAGGCCACACAGTGGTGAGAGGGTTCATTGGGTGCCCCAGGACTTAGACCGCCTCTGGAGGGCAGCTGCTGGGGACAGACCTGAGGGCAGTGGGGAGAGGAGTCCCTCCAAGCTTGCTCCCAGAGGGCCTGCTGTCTTGCCAATGGGTTTCAGCCCCGGGCAAGTTCATTATGGATTCAACGTGACCAAAGTAATTGACAGCAGAACGTTCTTTGGGGTGAAAGGGTTTATTACCCAGCTTGTTCTCCCAGTGGTAGGTGGAGCACCAGCGTCTCTGCCTCCACACAGAGCACTGGGCCGAGCTCTCTATATAGCATAATAATAGTTTATTGCCTAAAGAGTGGAAGTGGTAGGCTAGCAAAAGGCCAGTTACATCATCAGGCGGTTTAAGTTCAGTGAGGATCCTGGCCATAGGAACCCCAACTTCCCCACAGTCCACTCCTCCAGGATTCTTGCCTTACAGTCTACACACTTTCCATCTTCCACAATGGTCCCTGTGAGAGAAAGCTGGAGCACTGTAACCACATTCCACAGTAACAACAGAGGATAACAACCACTTAGAGATAAGAAAAAATTAAGAAACGGGTAACAAAAATTATAATAATCCTCAAGCCAGAGGATGTTCCCAATCTGCAAAGACTTTAGGGGCGATAAGACACATGTTTTAATGCCACCAATACAGACAAATCTTGTCCATCAGGTAGGATGCATGGAAGAGAGTAGCCCTGTGACAGGACTGTAGCAGGAAGGGGGTCTCTTCAAGGTCTAGTATACCATACTTTTACTCCTTTCCTCATGGGGGTTACCAAAGGCTCTATATATCATGCTACTGGAGGTGCATGCACTGGCCATAATGATAAAACAAAACTCGTCTTTCTGGCCGTTCAGGATATGCTACTGTGACCTTTGGTGGCCACTCTGCTGTTATTCCAGGACTATACAGGAGGCCAGATTCCAGGCCTTGTCCCCAAGGTGCCAGGAGACCAGCTGTCTTTGGTCCATGTGTCAAAAGGTGTAAGGCCATGTCCACTCAATGGAGTCTCCCAGATTCAGTGCAGTTCGTGCTAGCAGCAAGATGTTATTCTGGTGGCCGAACCTCGGCTTCAGTGATTCTTTCTTGGTTTGTACTTGCAGTTGTATAGGGGAGGCAGCCATATGTGTTACATGTCTACAGGGCTCAGGGATCCCTTTCGGGGTCTTTCATTCAAATGTTGTAGCACAGTCCATAAGCGGACTGACCATCCCTGCAGACTATTGGTATCTGACATTACTCCAGATTTTAACAAGCCATTGTGCCTCTCTATCATGCCTGCTGTGGTATGATTGTATGGCACATGAAGGTTCCACTTGATTCCCAGCTGTCGCACCCACTCTTGCAGTGTATGTCCAGTAAAATGGGTGCCCTGACCACTCTCAATTACCTGTGTTCGGCCATAGGCAGCAAAGAGACGCTCCAGGCCTCTATTTGTCATCTACTGGTCTGTACAATGGGTAGGAAAAGCAACCAGAAGTCCAGTAGCTGTGTCCACACAGGTCATCGCATACCGATATCCTTCTGACACAAGTAGAGGCCCAATACAGTCTATCTGCCACCTGACAATCAGTATAGGCACCTTCGCTACTGTACCATGTTGCTGTGGAACTCGGTGTAAGTCCCTTTTGGAGCACATGACACACTCCTGTCAGGCTCTACTAACTTCTCCGAAGGTCAAAGGCAAGTGCCACCAACGGGCTACAGCCACATTGTCTTTTGCCCTGCATGCAACAAACACTGATGTAGCCATTGGGCTACATCAGAGGCAGGCTTTCCTTCTAACCAACATATCTGGGCCAATTTATCTGCTTCATCATTTCCTGGGGATGCCAGTGGCAAATGATCTGTCACATGGTATACTGTAATTATTTTAGTCTGACCACAGGCTGATAAGTCCTGCCACAATTCTTGCCCCCAAAGGGGTCAGTGACCAACCAGCCAGTTGGCATGATACCAGGTTGGTAGCCACAGGGTCAAGTCCCGATAGACAGCCCACCTGTCAGTGCAGACAACTATAGGGGAGGGCTCCTGGCTGATCACAAGCCACACGGCTTGCAACTCTGCCCACTGGCTGCTCTTCCCCTCACCATCTTCCATCCATATTGTCTCAGTCTTAGGATGGAAAGCTATGGCCCTCCACTTTGGGGGCTGCCCATGGCTGGAGCCATCTGTGTACCATGCATCTTCAGGTATAGGGGCTCTTACCTCCCAATAGGGAGTCTGTGCTTCTAATGGCTCAAAAGCAAGGTCTTCCTGCTTTTCACTAGTATATGTCATTGGCCCCAAAACTCGTTGGAGTTCTTCACTCAAAGGGCTAATAGAAAGGGCACTACACTGCTGTAGATAAGCACCCCACTTGGCTACTGTGCGTGTTTGTACCACGCCACCCCTTGGCTTTTGGGTCCAGTCTCGTACTCACCCCAAGATGGGATAGGTGGTTATTACCTTTATCGGGGCCATTCCAGTGATAGGTTCTGTAGCCAGCAAGGCGTGATACACGGCAGCCAGTTTTTCTGTCAAAGTGTATCGTACCTCTGCCCCTTTCCAGAGTTTTGACCAGAATCCAAGAGGTTGGCAAGTTCGTTCAAGCTGCTGCCAGAGACCCCAGTCATAACCAACTTCAGTGACATGAACGTCCAGCTCACAGGGCCATGATGGGTCTATCACACTCAAGGCCTGCACGGCCTTGACTGCCCGTTTTGCTATAGTAATGGCAGATGCACATGTCTCATCCCAGTCCCACCTGATGCCCTTTCGTACCAACCGGTATAAGGGCTTCAGAATTTGTGCCAAGTGTGGGATAAACACTCTCCAGTAGCCTAGAAGACCCAGAAACTCCTGTAGCAATGCTACAGTTGTGGGGGTAGGAAAGGCCTGGACTTTATCTATAACTGCTTCTGGTATCACTTTGGTCTTACCCGACCAGACGACCCCCAAGAATTTGACAGACAAACCAGGTCCCTTAACCTTGGTGCTGTTCACAGCGCAGTCTTTCTCCTGTAAATGTTGCAGCAGTCTAGGTGCTGCCCCTTCTAGATCTGAAAGAGAATCGGACATGAGCATGATGTCATTAATATAATGGTACAGCCACACCATTGGCAGTTTCTCCCATTTAGCCAAGTCCTGTGCTACAAGTCCGTGACAGATGGTGGGGCTGTGGAGGTATCCCTGTGGAAGGATGGTGACAGTCCATTGGCATCCTTCCCATGTGAAAGCAAACTGTTCCTGACTTTCCTGCTCAATGTTAATGGAAAAGAAGTCATTAGCAAGATCTACCACATAATGATATGTTCCTAGTTCATGGCTGAGAGTATCCATGAAGCCTGCAATAGAGGGGACAGCAGCATGCATAGGGGGTATGACATTCAGTTCTCTGTGATCCACAGTCATATGCCAGAAGCCATCTGGCTTTTTTACTGGACTTACTGGGGAATTTAACGGACTATAGGTGGACGTTATAATACTCACCTTTTCCAGCTCCTGGAGAGTTTCTCCAATCTCTTTATGCCCCCCAGGCTGTTTGTACTGTTTGGTATTAGTCACCCACCGAGGCACAGGCAAATGGGTTTTCCTTTGTAGGTGATCTTTTCTCTCTCTCTGGCTGCTTTTAAACGTCTGTCTTTATCCTTGATCTTTGCCATTTTAATTAATATATGTCTTGATGTTGTCGTCCTTGGGTCCCTTGTGTTGGGAGATCTGTACACCTCCATGTCTTGAGAGACTATCTCCTTACCCAGATTGAGGAAGTTTTCAGCAATTACCTCCTCGATAATACTTTGCATCCCTTCTTCTCTCTCTTCTTCTGGTACCCCTATAATGCGGATATTGTTCTCTTTGGATTGGTCACACAGTTCTCTAATTTTCTTTCATTCCTAAAAGATCCTTTTATCTCTCTCTCCTTCAGCTTCTCTGTATTCCTGTTCTTTGATTTTTGTTCCATTAACAGTCTTTTCCACTTCATTCAGTCTTCTCTTAGATCCTTCCATTGTTTGTGTCATTTCTGTTATCTCCCTCCAAAATTCTCTTAGCTCTTAAAATATTTCTCTGTAGCCCCATCAGCATGCTAATGACTTTTAATTTGGATTCTTTTTCAGGAAGTTTGGTCATTTCAGTCTCACGAAGTCCTCTCTCTGGTGTTTGAGTGATTTGGGGCTGAAAAAGATTCTTCTGCCTTTTCATGGTGATGGGACCAGTCACCGGCAAGTGGCATGTCTGTCAGCTGGGAGAACATAGTCCGTTCCTGCTTGCCATTCACTTTGCCTGTCTCTATTGTCTGTGCCAGTTAACCGCACACAGAGAGCAGCTTCTGTGCTAATCCCCTAGGCTGCTGTGGGCAGGGTGGCCCTCAGGATGGCCTGGGGCACTGGTGGGGGTCGCAGGAAGCAGAGTGTGCATCTACCACAAGGGCAAGGCCCCTTCACGCCTCTCGGTCTCTGCGCCTGTCTCCTCTGTCTGTGCCAATCAACTGTGCGCTGGGATCAGCCTCTGGGTCTGGGCCTGTTAGCCGCGCACAGGGATTAGCTTCTGTGTTAAGCTGTGTGGTCGCTGTAGGTTTGGCTGCTCCCCGGCAGTTCCACAGCAATGGCATGTCAGCCGGTTTGCTTGCAGTGCCGGCATGGGAGATGTGGAAGGAATGGCAGGCTGCTTATCACCGTGAGGGGCCTGAGAGCTGCGTTGCCAACCTTGCGTTAGGTCCCCAGTACTAACCAAGGTGTTAGGGTGCCTGAAGTTCCTTAAAGTTTTCAGCCTGCTGAGCTGAGTCTACTAGGACGATTTTTGTCCACCTGTTAAGCTCTTATCCCTTTAAGACTTTTAAAGTGCCTGGTTTTCTTTTGTCCCAGGGCAGCCAGCTGTGGGAACCTCTTCGCAGTCTTAGTCTCGGATTTGGATTTTCTGCTCCTCTGATATCCAGAGCACCATGCAATGTGTGTGCTCCCAGGGCTGATGACTAGGGCTGGTTACTTAGGAGTCCTGTGCTTCCACTCGCTCCCCACTCTATTCTTTTCCTCCCGCTGGTGAGCTGGGGTGGGGGGAATGCTTGTGTCCCTCCAGGTCACAGCTTTGTGTCCTACCCTTTCTGTGAGATGTTGGGTTCTCGCCCAAGTAGCCTGGCTGGTGTACTGCATCTTTTGGTCACTTTTTTAGTAGTTGTATTTGCTGTATTTTCAAAATATATATGGTTTTGGGAGGAGATTTCTGCCACCCTATTCACACTGCCATCTTTTCCTCTCCTAGCTTTCACATTCTTTGGATTATTTAACACACCCAGGACTTAAATAGAATGAATTTTCATAGAAGGATGATTCTGGGCTGCCCCTAATGTGTGCATCACTTCTACATTTTCCAAAAAACAGTGATTGGTAAACTTTGTAGTTAGAGTTGGTTTTGAGTCCAAGATTGGCTGTGTGCAAGCTATGCTGGTCCTTAGTTTTCTTATTTGTGAAATAGATACAGTAATGCCTTTCTTAAGGAGTTCTAGTTGAGACTAAATTTGGCACTACAGGCAGAACATGTAGGACCATACTGTTACCCTTGTGATTACAGTAGTCTCCCCTTAAGTGCCAGGGTTATGTTGCAAGACTGCCAGTGGATGCCTGAAACCATGGATAGTACCAGCCCCTGTGTATGCTATGTTTATTTCCGATACATACATATCTCTGACAAAGTTTAATTTATTAATTAGGCAGAGTATGATATTAACAATAAGTAATTAAATAGAACAGTTATAGCAATATATTGTAATATAAGTATGTCAACATATCTTCTTGTCCTGTAGTGTTCTGGTGATGACGTGAGAGGATGACATGCCTGTGTGATGAAGTGAGCCGAATGGTGTGGGCATTGTGATGCAGGAGGTAGTGTTGGGCTGCTGTGTGTCTTCTGATGATACATTGGGAGGAGGATCATCTGCCTCTTGACAGAAAATGACCACGGGTCACCGAACCTGGAAAGCGCAGAGAGGGAGGGACTACTATCCTGCCAATCGGCTGGCAGACAGTTCATGGAAGAAGCCCATTGAAAAGTTGTTTTTTCTTGAACGAAATGTAGAATGTACCACTCCTGCAACTGCTTCCTCTCTTCTAGGCATAATAGACAAGGATTAATTTTCTTTCCATTCAGCAAATACTAATTCAGTACTGTGTGCCAAGCAATGTGCAAGACTTAGAAATACGGGATGAACAAGAGAAACAGTCTCTGTGCTTACAGAGCTTACAGGTTAGCACAGGAATCAGACATCACATTATTAATTATAGTTGGGAAGAACAGGGTACAGACCTTCAGGTTGCTGTGGGTGGCAATAGCAACAGTAACAATAGAAGGAGTAGCTAACAAAGCACTTATATGCCGGTCACTATTCTAAGATCTGTCTGTATTAACTCACGTAATCCTCATTAGAATGCTAAAGACGGTTCTGTCAGTATCCCGGTTTCCACTCGAGAAAACTGAGGCAGAGGCTGGCCGAATTGTAACTGTCATGGCCACATTGTTAATAAATGGCAGAGTTACAATTTAAACCTGGCTCCAAAGGCCAGGCCACATTCTTCACTACTTTATAGTACTGGGGACCTAACCCAGGGAGGGCTCTTGAGGGGCTTCTTAAGGAAAAGATACTAGAACTGATACATGAAAGTAAAAATCAAGCAAAGTTGCAGTAGGGGAAAGCATGGAAAAGTGCTGGGTAAGAAAAAACACGATTCTTTAGAGGAGCAGAGAGGAAGCCAGAGTCAGCTGAGGGAGGAGTGGGAAATGATCTGGCTGAATGGTGGGTAAATCATGGTGCATCAGAGTTGGCTCTGTCCTAACAGGCATAGCAGTTTGGAGACTTTGAATGTTGTGATGAGTTCTGTGCTTTAGACCCACAGAAGCGACTGGGAGTACTGTCCTTCAGGTAGTTGAAGACAGTGCCTGCCCCTTCCCAGGGCTTCTGTCCAGGTCAGACCTCCCAGGTCCCTTGCCCTTCCTCAGATGATTTGGTTCCAGAATTTGGCTTGCCCTGTCCTAGGACTCGTGTAAAGACCTTCGGGACAGTGTGGTGTGTATTTAGCAGTCGTTTCCCCTCAAGTTTCAAGCTCTGTCTTGCTGTTGGCCCTGACGATCATAGCCAGCACCCAGGCTCTGGTGCCCACTCACTACCACACCAGTCACGATGTGGAGGGACTGAAAGCCTCTCTGGATCGCCCTTCACAAGTTTGGATTCTGCTTTCTACTCCATCATGAGACTCAACAGCCTTGGTGCCCAGATCCCAGATGTAAAGGTAAGTCCGCTTTTGTCTTGAGCTTCACTCTTAACTGTGTTTCTTTTGTGTACTTGAGAGCTAACTTGCTCATTTGCAGATGACCAAGGCTACTCTAATAAGTATTTCAATCTGTCAGATTTTTTTTTCAATGCTTAATGTATGTTTAGGACGATGCCAGGTGTCTTAGCAGAATGGAAAAGAGTAAAGCATAGAGATTTACTTTTTACTTTAAACTTTACCCCTAGAAAGTTTTACTGTAGCACTGAGTGAGACTGTGTTCTATGCCATGTACCTGCTAAGTGCCCTGTGTGTGTGTGTCTTCAGGACACATAATATAGGAACTCAAGTTGGGGGACATTCATATTTATTAAGCAGTGACAGTGACTTCATCAGGCAGTTTTGATACACTTTTATGGATCTTAGATGAGGAAAATGCATTACGTCTAAAACCTTTCCTGGATTTAGGAACAGTCTTAAGTGAAATTGCATTTTATTCCTTACAGTAGTATGGACAGCTAAGGGAAGAAGTTAGGGCCATGTTTTTCATATAGGCCTTGTTTATTAGATTTCTCTGGTTGCATTAACAAGTTCCCATAAACAGCCATTTAAAATAGCACTCATTTATTAACTGATAGTTTTGTGGGTCCGAAGTCCAAGCAGGCTTGTGCTTAGTGTTTCAGGTCAAAATGAATGTTGACCATCTTCTCTGGAGGCTCAGGAACAATCTACTTGAAGCTGCTTCGGGTTGTTAGCAGAATCCCGCTCCTTGTGGCTGTAGGTCTGAAATCCCCATTTGCTTGCTGTCATCCAAGGGCTGTTCTCTTCTCAAGGCAAGCTGCATGTCCTCTCACATTACCCCTTCCCAGTTTTAAAAGAAGCGGCATGTTGAGTCCTTCTTACTCTTCAAATCTCTCTGATGTCTTCTGCTACCAGTTGGAGAAAACTTTGCTGTTGAAGGGCTTACCTGTTTGGGTTAGGTCCACCTAAATCTGAAGGTCAGCTGGCTTGGGGCTTTAGTTACATTTGTAGAATCCCTTCATAGCAGTTCTTAGATTAGTATTTAAACGAACAAGTGAATGAAACTCTAAAGATGACATCTTTAGAATTCTGCCTACCCATTCTTGTATATTTCTTGTATCAGATTTAGACTCCGTATCTTACAACAGAAGTTTATGTTTTGCTCATATGATATATGGCTGTCAGGAGTCACCTGGGTTTTGTTCCATGGGTCTGCAGTCCAGGATTTAGCTTGGTGGATCATTCTCTACCTCCTGGGGCATGTGCAGAGGGCAAATGACAACTTATAACTTGGCTCAAACAACTGCTCGAAAGAGTACATGTCATTTCCTTTTTAATTTTTTCAACCTGTTCTCTTAAAGAAATCATGTGGTCATACCTGGGTTCCACAGATCAGGGAAGTATAATCCTTTTTCAGAGAAGGAATATTTATTTTAGTGAATGGTACCTCCTGTGTCCCTTTGTCTCAGGCTGCACTGTGGTCATCCCTGGCTCTGGTCTCAGAGCCTCTGCACCTTGCTTCCTTCAAGAGTAATGTACACTTCCTTTTCTGAGGAGAGTGGTACATAGCAGTTTAGCCCATGTTGGTGTGCACTTTTCATTGAGCAGTTGTTTATTCATTGAGCGCCTGCACTAGGCCCTGGCCATATGGTGGCAAAAGTCATGGTCACTGCCTTTAGAGAGTTTATGGTATAGTGAAAGTTCAAAGAACAGCAAATCTTTTGTTTCAGCCTTCCACTATAGAAGTTTTCAAAAATTCACAGAAGTGGAGAGAACATAGAATGAGCCTCCTTTACCATTTGCCATCTTGAGCAGTTATTCACATTTTGCTGTTTTTATTACATTTACTGTCCCTTATTTATTTTGTTTTTGCTGGAATGTTTTAAAGCAAATACCAGATATATCATTTTACTTGTGTCTCTAAAGGGAACTTTATTTTCATACAACCTTTTTATTTCATGTACAAAATTAACAGTAATTCTTTAATGTCATTTAGTTCTGAGTCTTTGCTCAGTTATCTCAAAAATATTTTGTTTGTTGGCTAATTGGTTTGAATCAGATCTAAATAAGGTACACACATTGCATGTGTTAACATCTGTCAAGACCCTTTTCATCTGTAACAGTCCCCTCCCCTCCAAATACCTTTTATTTGTGGAATAAACCAGATCACTTTTCACATTCTTCCCTTTTTTCTATAGCATCTTCATGCTGCTTTTGAACCTATTTCCATGTGTCTTATTTTCCTGTAAACAGATAGTTAGCTCTTGAGGTGTACTTATTTTCAGGGCCAGTATTTTTGGCACCAATATTTCCTAGGTGGTACTTCCTCTCAATGGATGCATAATCTCTGATTGTTTCACTTTTAGTTAGGAAAAGTTGGATCAGTGGATTCAGGTGTTGTCAGACTAACCTATCTGTTGTAAACAGTATATAAGTAGGGACTTGTTTTTTAATTCCAGTATGAGAGACTCTATCTTTTATTGGGGAGTTTAGTCCATTTATATTTAATGTAGGCATACTCTTGGGTTTAAGTCTACAGTCTTCTTATTTGTTTGCTATATTCTGCTACCTGTTTTTTCCTCCCTTTCCTATCTTAGATTGAATAACTTTTTATTAAATTTTATGTCTTCTGTTGGCTTTTTAGCTCTACTTATTTCTTTTAGTGGTTGCTCTAGACATTGTAATATGTACTTTAACTTACACAGTATACAGTTGGCCCTTGAACAATGTGGGGGTTAGGAGTGCTGCCCCCAGTGTGGTTGAAAATTCATGTATAACTTTTCATTCCCCCAAAAATTGACTATGAATAGCCTACTTTTGACCAGAAAGCCTTATTTGATAACATAAATAGTTAGTTAACACACACTTTAAAGTACTATATTCTTTATTTTTGCAATACAGCAAGCTAAAGAAAATGTTTTTTCAAACTGTCATGAATATCCAAAAAATTTCCCAATATGTTTATTTAAAAATCTGCATATAAATGGATCTGTGCAGTTCAGACTGGTGTTGTTCAAGGGTCAGCTGTACTTTGAATGTTATTTTGCCATATCATAAATAATGAAAGGACCTTATAACAGTATATTTCTGTTTAAACTCCCATCATTTGTGCTATCATCATATTTCTTACTTTCTAAGGGTTGTAACCTTGTACTGTCTGTTGTCTAGTAGCTCAACTTCATAAATTTTGTTCAGTTTTATAGTTATTAATGGCAAGAAGTTAAGTTCAGTACCTTTAATTCTATCATGGCCAGAACTGGTCCCAGCAGAGGTCTTTAAATCAATTACAGTTATTACTCTTTTTGGTGCTCCGAAGGGCACATTTTTGCCTATGGGCCATAATTTCTGTGTGTGTGTGTTTGTTTTGTTTTTTATGTGACCCAGTAGCCTTTTTTCTTTTTTTTGGCATAAACTTTTTACTGTAGAAGATTTCAAGCATATACAGAATGAGACAAACTTGTACAATGAATTTGCCTGCATCCGTCACCCAGCTTTAATACTCCACATCTCATGGCCCATTTCCTTTCATCTATACCCCCACCCACGTACTCCCCCTCCTATATTATTTTGAAGCAAATAAGAGGCACCATGACGTTTTATCTATAAATATTTCAGTATATTTCTCCAAAAGTTAATTATTCTTTTTTAAAAACACAATCACAACACAAGTATCATGCCTAGAAAAAAATGAACATAATTCTTTTTTTAATTTTTAATTTTTTATTAAGATATCATTGATATACAATCTTATGAAAGTTTCCCATGAGCAGCCTTGTGGTCGCTACATTGTGACACAGTAGTCTTTGGGACTTATTTTTCTAGGCTTATCTTTTTAATTTCCTGTCCCAGACTAGAATCAGTAATTGCTATCAGTAGTCTTTGGGACTTATCTTTCTAGGCTTACCTTTCTAATTTCCTATCCCAGACTAGAATCAGTGATTGCTGTTACCTATTGAATGCCTCATCAATGCCAGGAGCACTGGATGTGTTAGGTTGAGTTAATTGTCTTAATGCTATTGGTCAGAAGTATTATCCTGAAATGGAAGAGAATATGGAAGCCCAGAGAAACTAAATCTGCCAATGTCTGCCAACCGTCATCTGAATACCATGTGGCAGAGGGTTGACTAACTGTGGATCCCAGGGTCAAATCCTGTTTGAAGGATTGAAGCCTGTTTTATAAATAAAGTTTTATTGGAACAGAGCCATGCCCATTCATTTACTATTGTCTGCAACTGCTTTTGCCCTTAAAACAGTCGAGTTGAGAAAGTACTAAAGTGACTTGCCTGAAAAGTCTAAAATATTTGCTCTCTGGCCCTTTACAGAAAGCTTGCTAATCCGTGCTAGAGACCGATGCTTACTCAGATTTATTCCTACAGCTTTCTTTGTCTGCCTATTGTTTCCTTCCTGTGGGTGACTGTATTAAGGAAACAGACTTTTCCTTGTGATCACGCTATTGTAAACCCTCTAGATGAATGTACTTCCTAGAAATACCAGTTTTGTTCAAAAGAAAGAGTACAAGTATCAGTGTCAGTTAGCTCAGGTTTTAAATTCTGGCTCCACTTTGCAAAATGGGAGATATAATGCCATCTTTGCTGGATAGTTTTGAAGGTAAAGGGAATCATACCTAGTAAGTAATTGCCCACAAATGGCCCCTTGAATGTTAGTTAATAATAATCTTGAAAAAAATTTTGCTTCTAATTTATAATTTTTCAGGTGAGTTCAGACAATGCCTAGTATAGTTACTGTACTGTACAGACACCTGCGGTGCCTATAGAGGGTGAGAGGAAGAGAGAGAACAAATTGGAAGACATGGAGCACAGCAGTCTTGACTAGTGGGGGTCTTGATCATTATATTGTTACGGTGTAGGAGATAAAATTGGAATATTAGGCTAATGTTAAACTTCGGTGGATTTGAACACAGGATAAGGTTCTACTGGTCATGTTCAAACTTCTGTGGAACCATAGGATTCAGTATAGGAGGTGATCATGAAGGTGGGAGACACTTTCACTTTCAATTTCACTAGAGCAACACATCTTTCTGTCTTATGATTTGGAGACCCATTCCACACAGATTTAGGCTGAATGGATACTACTGAAAGTGTTCTTGGCTGATGTCATGAGTTTGAAAGAATGTTGGAATGGGCTGAAACTATCCAGACAGCTGTAGTGCAGTGTGATTTGGGATAATTGCATGATTAGATCATCTGTGGCTTTATGTTTGTAAAACAGACTCTAAAGTCAGGCTGCATAGCTTGAAGATCTTGACTTCACATCTGCACAGTGAAGTGTAGTTTATTGAACCTTTCAGGATCTTTGTTTTTTCGTTTGTAAGATTGCAGTAATAGTAGTACTCAGCTCACAGGTGATATATGTATGGTAGTTAGCATGGTGATGGCATGTAATTAAATATATAATAAGTAATAGTTCTTAATAGTACTATTATAGTAGTAGTGGTTAATGTATTTTGACATTTTTTTCTCAAATTATAATCCCCATTGCTTAGTGCCTAATGAACAGAGTGTGTTTAACAAATACTTGTTGAATGAATAATTTTAAACTTTAGCTTAGTAGAAATGGAAGCTTTCTAAATGTGCCTGTTAATCAGAAAATAAATGGGTTAATCACATACTTCATTCTACTGATTATGAAATGTGCTGGGGTGATGGTGTGATGTGTGCATTGTGAGTAACAGAAGGGAGGAAGGGAGTTTTGGGGAGTTTCAGAGCCGTTGGGTTTCCTCACTAGATGTGCACACTAAATAAATCCATGGAGAGAATGTCCCCATCACCGCCCCTTCCATGCAGGGCAGGCATCCTCCATTGCAGTTGCTTTCAGCTGAGAATTGCTCAGCCCTGCTAGAGGCACTGAGTTGTTGCTTAAGGAGATTTTGGTTATTTTGTCAAAAGAGATTCTAGCTACAACACTGAGAGGAATGGGGTTTAATAGGAATGAGAATAGAAGCAGCTCTGGGATCAGCAGAGTGTGGAATGAGAGTTGATTTTAGGTGTTACGAAGAGTGAGCATCTTCATTTTGAGAGTCAGGTACCACATAGTATATTTTAAAAGCAAGCACATAAGAATGGCGATTTTGTGTATATCATTGCATAACTTTTTACAAGACTTAAGAACAATGGGGGTTGTTATTTCACTTAAATGAAAATATTAAGTAAATGGGATACATACTATAGCAAAAATTGTGTTTGGTATTCTAGAATGACTGTAATTAGGAAACATTAGACAGTGTTCACAGGTTGTCAATCAGTCAAGCAATTTCCCTGTCTGTAAAGGGGGATAATACCTATCTTTAGGGTAGTTGTGATAATTAACTGAGATAATAATAGCACATGATGAGTGTACATAAAAGTAAGTATATTTGTATCCATCAACATGTCTTGAGTGCTTATGGAGGGCCAGGCACCCAGAGAATAGCAGTCAGACATTCCTTCTGGCAATTATCATTTATAGAGCATCTGCTATGTGTCAGGCACTATGCTAAAGGTGGAGAAGGCAACTGAGCTCATTATCTACTGAGAGACACGTAAAATAGTGAGACCAGGTGCTAAGTACAAAGAGACACACGCAGTGTATACAAAGTACAATGGGAGCCCAGCGGAGTGAGTGGCTCACTCATCCTGTCTGCTGAGAAAACTATAAGCCTGTACCTTGTACAGGGGAGTCGCCATCTGTGCTGGTTGCTGCACAATCGTGTAGTGAACCAACAGATATTTAGTGAGTTTCTGCTGTATACAAGGCATAGTGCTGGGCACTAGGGATTCAATATTGAACAGTAAAGAGAACCTCTGCCCTCTGGGAGAGTATACTCTAATAGTGAGATAGACATTAGTCATGCAATAATATATGTATATGAATATTTGTAACAATGATAATTTTTATGAAGGTGAGATATATGGTGTTACAGGGGACATCTATAGGGATGAAATAGGGAATTTCACCTGATTGTGGAAGACTTTCCCAGGGAAATATCTGAACTTAAATTTATATATCTCCTTAAAACTTACATCCCCCTAAATTGCAGCTCCTTGAGGGAACTTTGTTCATTTTATTTGTTGTGTATATTTTTGGTACCTAGAATGACACCTGGCATGTGGTAGGTGTTTCATAGCTGTTTATTAAATGAATGAAGAGATAATTGATCTGAATTCTAAAGGGAAAGTAGTAATCACAAGATAGGGGAGGGAAGGGATTTCAGGCACAGGCAATAGCATGTGCAAAGGACCTGTGCAGGTAGGGAGCAGGTTACATCTGAGAAATTGAAAGGAATCTCAAATGCAAAATGAGAGAGAGAGGAGTGAAGCTAGAGAAGAATGCCAGGGCTAAGCCTCAGTGCCTTGGAAGCCACAGGAAAGATTTTTCTCTTTTTCTAATGAGCAGTTGATGTTAAGCAGCAAGTATCAGGATCCAGTTTTCATTTTGAAAACATTTCTCTCCTGCTTTGTAGAAGATGGATGTTGGCAGCGGACTGTGGGGCAGGATTGAATCTGAAAGGATGTGAAAGGCAGCACCTCGACTTCAGACTTTTGCTGCATGGATGGGTGGTTGGGCCTATTCTATGAGATAGGAACCCAGGAAAAGGCATAGGTTTGGGTGGGGGAAGATCATGAGTTTGGTCTTAACTGTGTTGAGCTTGAAATGACTTTGAGTCACGTGAGAGACCATTGAGAGAAGTCTGGGCTGGGGACATCTGCATAGTGGTTCTGGTTGAAGCCAGGGCATGAATGAGATTGCCTAGAGAGAGAGGTTGGAGGGGAAGTGGGCCTAGGTGTTGAAAAACTCCAGTGTTGAATGTCAGGCAGGAGAGGATGAGACTGAGGAGCAGCTGAGCAATAGGAAGAGAACCCGGAGAGTGCAGGGGAATCCAGGAGTGAAGGGAGGCAGATGTTTCAGAGTGAGATCAGTTCTGTCCAATGTTAAGGGAATGGGCCGTGGAAAACATCTAGCCTTTACAGTTTGGAGGTCTCTGGTGGGAAGTGAGAAAGTAGCAGCTGGAAGGGAGAGGAGGATCGGGGAAAGTTTTATATTCACATAAACCTTGAATTTTGTTAATATGTGAGGAGTTACCAGTTAGAGTGACTGGTTGATGACATGTATGGGCTTCAGAGTGAGAGAACAGCCTGTACTGAGCCTGGAGGCTCAGAAGTGCTTGTTTTGTTTAGGGGCAGTGAGTCGGGTCTCCGAGGCAGCTGGAGTAGGGCGTGTGCGGAGGGGTGGTAAGAAGTGCCTATGAAAAAGGGGGGACCTGTGACGGAGGACTTGATGTAGCGGCTCTTGCAGGGTATGCCTTGACAAGTAACAAAGTATGTTGAGGTGGCAAAGCATAGTCTGAGAGGAGACAAGAGTCGCTGGGAGCTGTTCATGAGGGAGATAGGGGAGAGGAAAGGGCCAGCGAGAGAGGTTTCCTGTCTTCTTGGTTCCTGATTTGGCTCAGGGAGTTGCAGGGAAGACTATATCAAGAGAAGCACTGATCTTCTTCACTCAGCAAGATGTTTAACTAATGGAGAACTAACACAGGGCACAGAACGTTGGAGGGGAGCAGACAGGGAATGGGCATGGCGGGGTGATCTGCAGTCTTCATCTGGGAAGATGCGTCTGGAACGAAGGCAGCTGGGTGAGCTGAAGCTTCAGCACTGCTGGGCGCACTGAGTGTGTTGGGTCACGTGTCCCCTCACTGCTGCCGCCGTTAATGAACAAGCTGTCTGACGAGGTTGCCGAGAAAGGGGAACCTTCCTACACTGTTGGTGGAATGTAAAGTAGTTCAACCATTGTGGAAAGCAATATTGAGTTTCCTCAAAAAACTAAAAATAGAAACACCATTAGACCTGGGAATTCCACTCCTAGGAATTTACCCAAAGAAAACAACTTCTCAGATTCCAAAAGACAGATGCACTCCTAAGTTTATCGCAGCACTATTTACAATAGCCAAGATATGGAAGCAACCTAAGTGTCCATCAGCAGATGAATGGATAAAGAAGAGGTGGTACATGTACACAGTGCAATATTATTCAGCCATAGGGAGAAAACAAATCCTAGCATTTGCAACAACATGGATGGAGCCAGAGGGTATTATGCTCAGTGAAATAAGCCAGGTGGAGAGAGACAAATACCAAATGATTTCACTCACTTGTGGAGTATGACAACGAAGAAAAACTGAATTCACAAAAGACCAGCAGACTCAGACTCCAGGAAGGGACCAGCAGTTCCCCGAAGGGAAGGGGCTGGGGAGGGTGGGTGGGGTGGGAGGGAGAGGGTGAGGCTAAGGGGCATCATGATCAGCACCCAGAGTGTAGACGGATCACGGGGAAGGCAGTGTGGCCTGGAGAAGACAAGTCATGACGCTGTAGCATCTCACTGCACTGATGGACAGTGACTGTAGGGGGGTTTGTGTGGGGAGCCTGATAGTACGGGTGCATGTTGAAACCACAGTGTTGCGCATGTGAAACTTTCATAAGATTGTATATCAATGATACCTTAATTAAAATAAAAAGCTGTCAACACATTGAGCTTTGAAGGCCCAGACTGCTGGTACTGTTTACCTTCATTTGTCCTTGCAAAGAATTAGAGTAGGCATGATGCTTATTTTACTGCAGAACAGATAATTTTTAGTCTTTCTTTGAGAGATACAGGTCGTAAGGCTCGGACTCTAGAGCCAGGCTGCCTGATTTAGAATTCTAGCTCCTCCATTAGGAGCTGTGTGACCTTGGACAAGTGGCTTCACCTCTGCAATGCTTCTGTTTTCTTGTCTGTAAACTTAAGATAATAAGAAGACCTAATGCATAGATCCTTTTCTCAAATGAGAAATGCACATAAAGCACTTAGAATAGTGTTGGACACATTTTAAGTGCTCAAAAATTGGTAGCAATGACCATATTGTGTGGGGTCTTGGATACTGTCATTCTACTGCTAACGCACCAGGTGGTGGCAGAGCACTCATGTTTAGCTAACCCATGTTCTGCAAGGAGTCCTTGGAATTGTTTTCCTCACGTCCGTCATTTGTGCACTGTGAAACACTTTGTTTCTTTCCCTTCTCTCTTTAGTTGCATCCAGACTTCTGGTTGAAACACGTGTGTTTTGAGACTCTTATTTAAAATTTTTAAATAAAATTTAAAAAGTTTTGGTTAAAGTAGCATATGAACACAGTAAAATATCAGATAACGCACCACAGCCATGAGTGAAAGGCAGCAATCCATCACATGGCCCACCTTCCCCTGCTCCCTGGCCTACCTCTCAGGAGCACCCATTTGTAACTGTTTTTATTACCATTTAATTTTGAATACCTGAATTTTATGTTACCTCAACCAAAATATTTAGTGTTGTACTATTAAATAAGGTTTCTTGGGGTTTGATACAGTAAAAATAGAATGGTTTTTATTATTTGTGTCTACTTTGTGCCAGGCACTGTGATGGGGGTTCTTCAAAGTGTTCTGGGGAGGAAGTTAGTACAGTGTGGTACTGGCTTTGGGAGAGTGTGTAGGAGGGAGGGCACTTGGCCTGTCCTGGGATGAACTGTCAATGAAGGATTTCTGGAAGAGATAACATCTGAGCAAAGGTACAGATAGGACCTGGTTTGGCAGCTAAAAAGCACAAGGGAGAGGTACTCCCAGCAGCGAGTATTAGGGTCAAAAACAGATGGCGAGAGTATGGTGTCTGGGGTGCTGCAATGGGCTGGAGGGTAAGATTCTGGAGTGGGAGGTAGGGGTATGGTGATGAGGCTGGCACAGAGAGCATTTTGTGCTGTATCTGAGGCTCTGGATCTTGCTCTGAGGTTGATAACGAAGCACCCAAGAGGTTCCATAGCAAAGTAACATGGTTACTTACATTTGTGTTTTGTAAAAATCACTCTTGAAGCAGTTTTCAGAATTGATTGTGTGGCTTGAGACCAGTTAGGAGACGATTGTGACAGTCTGGGTGAGAGGTGTCAAGGGCCTGAAATGAAGCAGGAGAGAAGCCAGAGGGCAGGGATTGCATTTGAGAGATGCAAAGGAGAGGGGCTCGGTAGGCTCGGAGGATAAGGGGAAAGTTGAGAATGGTTCCTGGGTTTCTGCATTTGGTAGTTGGGTGCATTGTGACACTTGTACGTGAGCCAGAAACTCCAGGTGAATAAAGAGAAGTTTGCAAGCTTATTTTAAGTGTGTTGAACCTGATTTTGCTTTGGAGATATCTAAGCAGAAACCTAGTCCGGTTGGAGTGAGGACACACTCTGCCATTTATTAGCTTTTTACCTTCCTCAGTTTACTTACCATCCCCATATTATGGGGATGATAATATCTACCACAGGCTCCTTTGGCTCATTCAAAGGAAGAGCATCAAAGACGCCCAGCACAGGTATGGCCAGGGCAGGTGACAGTGGGCGTGGTTTCTATCCTTCCTTTCTAGGGTTCCGAAGGACTAGCATAGAGTGCCTTCAGGTTTGTTGCTCATTCTGTGAAGTCAGCAATTTTGGGTAATGTAGTGTCCTGTGGAAAATAACTAACTGCTTAAAAAAAGAAATCCTGTGTAGCTCATAGTTTAAACCATCACAGGTTGTTTAGAATTTTGTCATCCAAAAAAACACGTAAGCTTTTCCCAGTCATGGTGAATACCACCATTTATTGTTGACTTTTTCCTCCAGTTTCGAAAGCATGCATATTCATTAAATCAAACCTTGATCCCAGCAATGTGGGTTCCCTTTACTATGCTGCCAAATCCAGCCAGGCCCTCTCTGGGTGTGAGGTGAGTCCAACTTCCTACATTTGTTTTTACTTTAAGTTGTAAAACGTATTTTTAAGAAGGGAGGTTCATGTCAGATTGTCACTATTTTTAATCCATTAGTGTGGATGGGAATTCCATTCTTGTGATTTTTAAGGAAATAGAATTTCCTATAGTTGCCTCTCTTCTGGGAAGCCTTCATTTTTCTTTCCATATCCCTTTAACATTGAAAAACTTTCAAAATAAAGGAAGAATTCCCCAAACCGTATTTCTGGCAATCCATTTTATTGAACGTAAGTATAGAGTGACTTGCAAGAATGTTTTCAGAAGTGTTGTGCCGAGGTTTTGCCAACGTGCAATTATGGTGTCAGAGGAGTTGGGGCATGATTGGGAGCTAAGCCGAAGTGTGATTTTGGCAGTCGCTCGGCATGCCATCTTTGGCATGTTTGCCACAAATGGCCGTACCTGCTCTAAAACTGTGTTTGCCAATCCTTTCTTAGATCTCTGTTTCAAACGAGACCAAAGATCTGCTGCTGACAGCTGGCAGCGAAGACTCATCTGTTTCCCAGATCTACCATGCACTTGCTGCCGTATGTGGCTTTGGCCTTCCCTTGTCTTCCCAGGAAGCAC
The DNA here is from genome assembly GCA_032199065.1 of Smutsia gigantea. Taxonomy (NCBI): domain Eukaryota; kingdom Metazoa; phylum Chordata; class Mammalia; order Pholidota; family Manidae; genus Smutsia; species Smutsia gigantea. The sequence goes on along the minus strand of JAVSCE010020805.1, from coordinate 156,088 downwards.
TTGGCACCCTTACTGCCCGCTTCAGCAAGGAAGAGACTGTGCTAGCGTAAGTCACTACCCCGAGCACTTCTCAGGCTTCATTTGTGTCAGGTGCTGTCCTGACAGAGTTCAGCCATTGGTCCAGCAAATATTTTTTGGGCCTCTGCTACGTGCCAGGTGCTTTGCTAGGCCCTGGAGACGTAAGGCAGGTCAGGTCTCTGTTCTCATGGAGCTCACTTAGTCATGGTCTTCCTCACGTTGCTCAGACAGAAGGAAACACTGAGTGACAGCAGAAACACACTGCCACAGAGCAACGAATGCCTTTTGTGGTTAGAGACTGAAGCAAGGGTGTAGGAGATTAGTGAGGCTGGGGCGCCACGTGCATCCCTTGTTGAGGCTCGGCCAGGGCACCGTGAAATGCTGGTGGTGGAGACTGCGCTGAAGGAGGGCTTGCTGGGGCCAGTGAAGCTGTGAGAAACAGACCCTTTTGCAGAAGTGCGTGCTCAGAGAAGTTTTCTAAAAGCTATCTTCTGAGGATAGGCATTACAGGAATTTTAACTTTCTTCTTTAATAATGTATTGTTTGAATTTTTAACAAATATGTACTTTCGTAATCAGTAAATGAAATGAAAAAGAGAATAAACTGGTTTTAGAACGAATCTTGTATTCCTTTCATCTTATTTGATGCCTGAAGGATGAGTGACTTTCAGGTGTCCCAGAAGTGTGATGATAGCACAAGGGTAGCCATTCAACATGTGTTTACTGAATGCTTCCTGTTTATATGGCATTAGCCTGGTCTCAGAGCAGTTGTTCCAAATTCTACACAGCAATCTATATATGTAGTTCTACAGTATTTCTTTGCAGTAACAAAAGTAGAAAATTAACAGCCAGCCAGTTGCTGCCTAGCACAGTACATCATACAACATGGGGATGCCAAATATACCTTTGCTGAATTGAGTCTTGTTCTTCTTAAGAGTGTGTCTCATCTGATCCTAGTTAAGTCTTAGTCTCTGTTCTGTATGTGACGGCATGAGGAACAAAACAGATTTTCAGAGGTAGGTGAACCTGTGCTCCCTCTCTTCCCTCTGCCCACCATGCTGTTGCTGGTATTCCCTTCTCACAAGGTACAGTGATCTTTGTAAAGTAATTGTCACATCTTTCCCAGTGAGCTTGTAAATAAGCTCCTTAAAGGCAAAGATCATCTTACACATTTAAAGAATAAGAGTGTGATATTTGTGAATGTGTCCCGGTACAGGAAGGGGTAAGTAGGTGAAAGAAGACTTGTCATTCATTGGGGTTCTACCCTTTACTTTGCAGAACAGTCCAGGCCCTGCAGACAGAATCCCCCCATCCCAGCAGGCTGACCTCAGGAGCATTATGAAGGAGATTGAGTTGTGAATTTATTTTGCTAAATGAATTTCCTAGGTCCGGTCTTTGAAACTGTTTAGAAGCATCTTGCAGGTAGATATGTGTGATTTGTTACAGCTAGTTACATTGCTTTTCATATCCATGGCTCACGTATATTCTTTGTATCAGAGCACTATGTCCTAGGGGATATCTGATAGGCTAGTATAATTGACCATCAGTTAGGTGACAAACCACTTTTCCAGGGTTTTGTAGGGGCATTCTCATAGTCCACAGATTACACAGCCTAACAAACCTGAAATTCAAATATTTTTTCTGCCACCTACTACTTTGTAATCTTAGGCAAATTAATGTCTGAGCCTCAGTTTCCTTATATGGCGGTTATAGGAACAAGTAAGGTTCTGAAGTTCCTTGTATATAATAGGTGCTTGGCAGGTGGTCACTGTAGTTTTTGTTATTACTCTGTCCTTTGCCCTGGACCACCTGCTGCTCAGGGACTGCATAGCCAGTGGTGACAGTCAGTCCTGACAGTGTCATCAGGAGGTAACCCCCCAGGCACATTAGCTGTCTCACCATGTTGTCCAGGGGAGGAGTATGTCTCTTCATCCTTTAGGGCAGTGGCTGAGAAAGAGGAATGCTCTGCTTTGAAGGTTGTATCCAAATGGATGGCCATGAAGTGCATAGCACAATGCTTTCTGGCTGCTCCACAGTGTGGCCAACCGGTCTTCTGCCTGGAGAGCTGGTGCCTTCAGTGCCGTGATTCTCAGGCTTGGGCTGGAGTCTGAGTGGTCAAGAAGGACCATGATCAGAGCTGCAGAAGATACAATTCTCTTCCACTGCCTGTATAATACACTTTTCTATCTGCCTAAGCACCTTTTCTGAGAAGGCACAGAATGACTATGATGGTCTCAGATTTAGAGATTTCTCAAATCTCCCTGCCTGCACTGAAGTGACAGTGATTTGTGCATCTCATTTCTGTTATCACTTAACTTCTAACATGCTTCTGATTGATTGTGACAGGACCTTGTTGCCCGTCTGAATGAACTGGGAGGAGTGTGTCTAAAATTTGAAGAAGGACTGGAAACAACAGCATTATTTGTGGTCACCACTTACAAGCTCATGGATAGTGTGGGGACCGAGCCATCCATCGAGGAGGTGCCTGCTAAAAATTCTCAGACCCGAAACCCAAAGGGGGTGTTGTTTTTATGTGCTAAGCATAGTTTTTTTCAGAGAAGGCTTTACAGTCAGCTTTGGGGCATAGTTACTCATCATCTTGAGTTTGGCCCTGAGAATGAAAAGTAGAAAAACATAATGCCTGTCCTCCAGAAACTGGTTGTTCGTGGGATGGACATGTAAACACATCGTTACACTTGCTTTATGTGGGGTATGGACATGGACATGTCACGAGGGGGTGGTAAGGAGGCCCAGTGCATTACTCTTGTTTCCCCTCCCTCCTTGGGACTCCGTACTGCTAGTTTCAGGAATGGTCTCCACGTGGGGGGCCCATGGAAATCCTGTTTCTCTTGTTAAATGCTCTGTGTTTCAAAATGACCTGTTCTTTCCTCCATCCCCCAACCTTAGCAAGGCTAAATCTAAGATAATCTTTGCTGATTAACATATTCACTGAGAAGCATGTATGTCTACCAAGACATCCACCAGGAGTTCTTTTTTTTCTTTTTTCTTTTTCAAGAGGAGCTTGTTAACCTGAAAGAAATTTTAGTTGGAATGTGTGTGGGAAGTCTTTGAGTAGGTTCCTTTTTGTACCCCATGTTTGTGATCAAGGTTACCAATCCTTGATCTAAGGGATTTAAAATAAAAGCTGTGGTTGTTTTAATTTTAGGAAAAGAAATTTGCATTGCAAGTTTGAAATTACATTTCTTTTATGCATTATGAGTTCTGTGCCAAGTTTCTTCAAGTAAACAGTAAGTAATTGTCTGTCCTAATATGGATTAATTTCATATTTTCTCCAGGGATGTGATCTAATAATTTATTCATGTATTGGCATTCTTCTGTTGTCTTCTCCTTCATCCTAAATTGTAGGAGGCCTAGAGATATCATACTCTTAATTTCTGTGCAGGAATTGGGGGCTTATGGTACAATCCTTTGAGGATTCTCCCATACACAGTGTAGTAGACGAATTGCTGGTATTCCACATATATTGCTTAAAGTTTTTCTTGCTTTATTTAAAAGCTTCTACAAACCAGGTATTTGGCTAGAGTAATTTTGCTGTCACTCCTTTGACGTAACCGTTCTGGTGAAAAGTCAGCCATTTGAACATGTCAACAGCTTAGTGATGGAAAATGTAATTGGTACAATTAAAGAAAATTATTTCATGTTGACTTGTGGATAACACTTTGGGGAATGTCTTGCAAATGAGTTTCAGCCCGAGGCAAGTTCGCTATAGATTCACTGAGACCAAAGAAATTTACAGCAAAGGTTTCTTGGGGTGTAAAGGTTATACCCAACTTTATTTCCAGGTGACAGGTCAGTCACTAAAATCCCGTTCACTCAGAGCGATTCTGTGTTATCACTGCTACTTCGGATGCTGCAAGCTGGTCTCTAATTCTGGGCCTCTCTGCATAGTCCTCCCACACAGCCGTCTTCTGGGCCTCTGTCCTCAGTGCTGCCACCACTCCAGCCCTTTGCTGGGCTCTCCTACAGCCTTGCAGCCCCACCTCCCAGTCTCAGGCAGAGCACTGAGCGGAACTCTTTACATTAACATAATAATGGCTTATTGCATAAAGGTGTGGAAGCAGTAGCATAGCAACAGGCCAGTTACATTTAATTTCAGTGAGGATCAGGGCCACAGGAACCCCACTTTACCCACAGGGAACAAGGGAGCTTCTTCGTTAGGTGGTATATTTTAAAAAACAAAACTGATTGAAGTGAAAAATGTTTCCTCTAAGCAAACAACCTCCAGAATGTTAACAATGCCTTTTAGGTTCTACTTAAAAAAAAATAATTGCTTTCAGCTTTCTCCTTTAAACAGCCCATTAGTTCTGAATGGAGAGTTGTTTTAGTTTCTTTCTAATGTACGTTTTGGCAATAAGGTTTGTTCTTGTAAGTACAAGCTTAGGCCTGAGGTGCTGCTGAGAGGTGGGTTGGAAGGGGAGGCAGTTTAGCTGGGAGGGTGAGGGTATTCAGGAAAGAACATATATTACTGTGGAAGGACTTTGGAGACCTACAGACCTACATGTGAATTTTGGTTTTGCTTCCCCACCCCCCTACTCCCCCCATTATAACATGTAGATGTTACTTACCCTTCTTTAGCCTCAGTTCCTTCATTTGGAAAAACATTGATAACATTAGTCTTTGCATGGTTTTTGTCAAGATCTGAATTACTGCATGTAACCTTACATGTCACACAGTGCCAACATATATATAGGCATTGAACAATGTATTTTGCAATATACTTTCATATCTCAGTATTTATCTGGCACTGTCTTGCATTTGTATAGTAAGTATTCAATAAATGGTTGGCAACTATAAATGCATGAATTTCAGTTTGTACTAGAAGATGGGAAAAAACAACCAAATCCAAGTTTTATGTTTAAATGTTGAATATTTGCTTTTACTACCCTCTGCCAATTTGGATTAATGGCTAAAAGACCTTCCATGTGAACACCAGAAACAGACAGACTTGAGCCAGGTCGGGAGGGAGGGGTGGCCCTCCCACCTTCCTGAAGCAGGAAGACCTCAAGCTGGGTCTCTCTCTCTTTTCAGGATCAGGTCATCCAGCTCATGAATACGATCTTGAGCAAGAAGAGCTCTGAATCCCTCTAAGAAGCCTTTAGTGTGGCCTCTGCCGATGCAGCACTCTCCAAAATTGCTGCCGCATGCCAGGAGTGGTCATGCCTGTGGGCTCTCCTTTGGGCACTCATGAACAGGCCATACTGTGAGTATGACTTCTGTGCCCAAAATATGCTGCTCAGATTGCCATTTACAGTATAAGGCTTTCAGAAATCTAAAGCCTGCCCACAGCCCATTGTAACCCCCTTGAGGACATACCCATTAAATGTAGAGTAAGGCTCATTTACCTAAACGTGCAAATGGGAACATGACAATTGGGTGACCTAGTCAGAGAACCCTTCATAGCCCCCTTCAAATCAAAACCCTTTTTTCCTAAAGGATTTTAAATAGTAAGGCTTTCAATAAATTAAGTGCAAGAAAATTGCATTTCTGGTTCAGAACCCCAGATGTGTAGAAAAGTTGCTTTTAAAATGTATTTTCCAGTACCAAAACTTTCTGAAGATATTAGTTTTAAGAGCTTTTTAGTTTTCCAAGAAGTGCTGGTGCTTATAGTTATGAAAATACCAGGTCATCTCCCCCCTGGTGCTGACAGTGTGTTTTTCTGCCTCTTCATAGCATGGCCTTCCCTGTCACTTGGCACTAGGCATAGACTTCTCTTTTGTGTTAATTCTTAGAACAGAGCAAATGCACAAATTTTGACTATGCCTAGAGTTTTCATCTCAAATGAGGCATTTGTTGCTGTTGTTTGGAAACCAGTGCTAAGATCTTCATAAGAAATTAGCATTTTATTTATGTCCAAACAATGGGGTTCCATATAGGACAGTTTGATCTGTCCCATCAGGTCTCCTGCTTTGATGGCCCCTGCAAATATTCTCTTGAGGAAGTGCCCTGTATTTCCAATGCCTCTCCTTTCCCTGTGTACAACATGCAACCCCTCAGAAAAGGCTTGGGTGGCAAATAACCTGATTAACACAGTTCACCATGATTCTGGGGTTGAGAGAGAAAAGTAGAAAGCAATTGCATTTAAGCTCGTTAAGTTTTGGTTTGAGTCCTAGAACAACTACTTAACTGGCCATGTGGCCTTTGGTAGTCCCTTAATCGCTCGTGGAATCAGTTTCTTCATGTGCAAAATAGAGAGTGTACCATGTACCTCAGACGATTCATGGGGGCATATATGTAAAAGACCTAGTCTAGTATCTGGCAAATAGCTGACTTTCAACAAATGATGGGTATTAACATTATCCATATTTCTTCAGTTTTCCCATTGCCCTTACCTTCCTAAAGTATTTTTCTTGTTAATGATTTTTTTAAAGATACTCTGGTAGGGCAAATAAAACAGGGGATCAGAAAGAAGGAAACGTAACTGGCTGTGTGATGTGGGGCCAGTCATATTCTTTTCTGGGCTCTACAAAATGACATCATTGGGCCATGTCATCCTTGAGATTTTCTCTACCTCTGATATTCTATAGTCTGTCCCATTCCCAGTTAAATGTGTTGTCCTCTATCTAATCTCTGATAGATGGTAGACCTAAGGTTGGTGAAGATTTACTGAAATGAGGTGTTTCTTACATTGCACAGAGCTCTTTCCCTATAGATAAATGACCCCACTAACAAAATTCTGTACTCCCTCAGCCTTTGTTGCTATAATAATATAAAAATTTTTTCCAGCTACTGGTCTCCTGTGTTCTGTCCCAGCCTCTTGACGCAGGCCACTGTTAAACTACAACATGCTACGTCTGTTGCTTCCACTGCCACTGTTCTCCAGAAGACATCTTTTACCACTGTAGGGTACATCTGCAGTGTTATTTTTCCAGGGTGTCATTATATTTGTTTAATAAGTTTAGTCTGCAGCCAGTATAGCCCAGATGAATCAAAAATCTTGTATTTATATAAGAAAACGATTTAAAAAACCAGAAGAATTTTCTTTTAGTTTTACTCTTTCCTTCTCTATTCCTTATCTCCCTGTCTTGTCATTATCATACAAGTAGCCAGTTTGAAATATAATGTTTTATTCTGATGTATGAGTAATACATGTTTATTGTAGGAAATGTATGAAGTGCACAAAAAGAAAATATAAACCACTCATAATTCTACCACCCAGAAATAACTACTGTTATTAATATTTTGCAGTCTTTTTTTTGTTGGCCTTTTTATATGCATATAAATACGTTTGAAAATTGAATTGGAATTCAGCTTTCCCTTTTTTTTGTTTGTTCGTTTGTATTAAGGTATCATTGATATACAATCTTATGAAGGTTTCACATGAGAAACATTATGGTTACAAACATTCAACCATATTATCAATTGTTCTTTTAAGACACTGTACTGATAGTGTACTAATTCATTTTTTGTATCATAAATGTTCAATCACTTGAACAACATTATGGTTACTAGACTCCCTATTATCACGTCCCCCCTCACATACCTCACTAGAGTCACTGTCCCTCAGCGTAGTAAGATGCTATAGAATTACAACTTGTCTGCCCTATAAATACTGCTTTTCCCGTGTCCACCACTGCTGCATTCAATGTGATAATCTAATGCCACCTTTACCCCCCTTATCCCTCCCTTTGCACCCATCCTCCTCAGTAACTTTCCCTTTGGTAACTGTTAGGCCGTTCTTGGGTTCCGTGAGTCTGCTGCAATTTTGTTCCTGCAGTTTTTCCTTTGTTCTTATACTCCACAGATGAGTGAAATCATTTGATACTTGTCTTTCTCCGCCTGGCTTATTTCACTGAGCATAATAACCTCTAGCTCCATCCATGTTGTGGCAATTGCTAGGATTTGCTTATGGCTGAATAATATTCCATTGTGAATATGTCCCACATTTTCTTTATCCATTCATCTACTGATGGACATTTAGGTTGCTTCCATTTCTTGGCTATTGTAAATAATACTGCAATAAACATAGGGGTATGTATATCTTTTTCAAACTGCGCTGCTGCTTCTTAGGCTAAATTCCAAGGAGTGGGATTCCTGGGTCAAATGGTATTTCTATTTTGAGTTTTTTAGGAACCTCCATACTGCTTTCCACAATGGTTGAACTACTTTACATTCCCACCAGCAGTGTATGAGCATTACCCTTTCTCCACATCCTTGCCAACATTTGTTGTTGTTTGTCTTTTGGAAGGTGGCCATTCTTACTGGTGTGAGGTGATATCTCGTTGGGGTTTTAATTTATATTTCTCTGATGATTAGGGATGTGGAGCATCTTTTCATGTGCCTGTTGGCTCTTCTTTGGAGAAGTGTCTGTTCAGCTCCTCTGCCCATTTTTAAATTGGCTTATTTGCTTTTTGTTTGTTGAGGTGCTTGAGCTCTTTAAATATTTTGGATGTCAACCCCTTATCAGATATGACATTTATGAATATATTCTCCCATACTGTAGGATGTCTTTTTGTTCTACTGTTGTTGTCCTTTGGTGTATAGAAGCTTTTTAGTTTGAGGTAGTCCCACTTGTTCATTTTTGCTTTTGTTTCCCTTGCCCGGGGAGATAGGTTTATGAAACGTTGATTATGTTTATGTCCAAGAGATTTTTGCCTATATTTTTTTCTAAGAGTTTTATGGTTTCATGACTTACATTCAGGTTTTGATCCATTTTCAGTTTACTTTTGTGTATGGGGTTATACAGTAATCCAGTTTCATTCTCTTACATGGACCTGTCCAGTTTTGCCAACACTAGCTGTTGAAGAGGCTGTCATTTCCCTATTGTATATATATGGCTCCTTTATCGTATATCAATTGACCATATGTGCTTAGTTTTGTATCTGGGCTCTCTATACTGTTCCACTGGACTATGGATCTGTTCTTGTGGCAGTACCAAATTGTCTTGACTACTGTGGCTTTGTAGTAGAGCTTGAAGTCAGGGAGTGTAATTCCCCCTGCTTTATTCTTCCTTCTCAGGATTGCTTTGGCTATTCAGGGTCTTTTGTCATTCCGGATGAATTTTAGAACTATTTGTTCTAGTTTATTGAAGAATGATGTTGGTATTTTGATAGGCGTTGCATTGAATCTGTAGATTGCTTTAGTCATGATAGCCATTTTGAAAATATTAATTCTTCCTAGCCAAGAGCATGGGATGAATTTCCATTTATTAGTGTCCTCTTCAATTTCTCTAAAGAATGTCTTGTAGTTTTCAGGGTTTAGGTCATTCACTTCCTTAGTTAGGCTTTTTCCTAGGTATTTTATTCTTTTTGATGGGATTCTGACTGTAATTGTTTGCTGATTTCTCTTTATGCTAGTTCACCATTAGTGTATAGAATGCAACAGATTTCTGTGTATTAATTTTTTATACTGCAACGTTGCTGAATTCAGATATTAGATATAGTAGTTTTGGGGTTGATTCTTTAGGGTTTTTTATGTACACTACCATGTCATCTGCAAACAGAGACAGTTTGACTTCTTCCTTACCAATCTGGATGCCATTTATTTCTTTGTGTTGTCTGATTGCTGTGACTAGGACCTCCAGAACTATGTTGAATAAAAGTGGGTAGAGTGGGCATTTTGTCTTGTTCCCGATCTTAAAGGAAAAGCTTTCAGCTCCCCTGTTAAGTATAATGTTGGCTGTGGGTTTTCATATATAGCCTTTACTATGTTGAGGTACTTGCCCCTATACACATTTTGTTCAGAGCTTTTATCATGAATGGATGTTGAATTTTGTTGAATGCCTTTTCAGCATCATGGAGATGATCATGTTGTTTTGTTCTTCTTTTTGTTGATGTAGTGGATGATGTTGATGGATTTTCAAATGTTGTACCATCCTTGCATCCCCAGGATGAATCCCACTTGATCATAATGGATGATCTTTTTGATGTATTTTTTAATTCGGTTTCCCAATATTTTGTTGAGTATTTTTGCATCTATGTTCTTCAGGGATATTGGTCTGGAATTTTCTTTTTTTTCTGGTGTGTTTGCCTGATTTTTGTATTAGAGTGATGTTGGTCTCATAGAATGAGTTTGGGAGTATTCCTTCCTCTTGTACTTTTTGAGAAACTTTACGGAGGATGGGTATTAGGTCTTCAGTAAATATTTGATAAAATTCAACAGGGAAACCATTTGGTCCACGCATTTTGTTCTTATATCGTTTTTGGATTACCAATTCAATTTCTTTCTGGCAAGTGGGCTGTTCAGATTTTTGGTTTCTTCCTGGGTGAGCTTTGGAAGGTTGTATTTTTCTACAAAGTTGTCCATTTCTTGTTGGTTATCCAGTTTGTTAGCATGTAATTTTCCGTAGTATTCTCTCACAATTCTTTGCATTTCTGTGGTGTCCGTAGAGATTCTTCCTTTCTCACTTCAGATTCTGTTTATGTGTGCAGACTCTTTTTTTCTTGATAAGTCTAGCTAAGGCTTTATCTATATTGTTTATTTTCTCAAAGAACCAGCTCCTGCTTTCATTGATTCTTTCTATTGTTTTATTCTTCTCAGTTTTATTTATTTCTTCTCTAATCTTTATTATGTCCCTCCTTCTACTGACTTTGGGCCTCATTTTTCTTCCTTTTCTATTTCCATTAATTGAGAGTTTAGACTGTTCATATGGGATTGTTCTTCTTTCCTGAGGTAGGCCTGTATTGCAATATATTTCCTTCTTAGCACAGCCTTCGCTGCATCCCAGATTTTGCGGTGTTGAATTGTCATTTGTCTCCATATATTGCTTGATCTCTGTTTTTATTTGGTCATTGTTCCATTGATTATTTAGGAGCATGTTATTAAGCCTCCATGTGTTTGTGGGATTTTTCGTTTTGGGTAATTTATTTCTAGTTTCATACCTTTGTGATCTGAGAAGCTGGTTAGTACAATTTCAGTCTTTTTGAGTTTACTGAGGTTCTTTTTGTGGCCTAGTATATGATCTATTATTGAAAATGTTCCATGTGCACTTGGGAAGAATGTCTATCCTATTGCTTTTGGATGGAGTGTTCTGTATATGTCTGTAAGGTCCATCTGGTCTAATATGTTGCTCTGTGCCTCTGTCTCCTTACTTATTTTCTGTCTGGTTGATCTGTCCTTTGCAGTGAGTGGTGTATTAAAGTATCCTAAAATAAATGCATTGCATTCTATTTCCCCCTTTAATTCTGTTAGTATTTGTTTCACATTTGTAGGTGATCCTCTGTTGGTTGCATAGATATTTATAATAGTAATATCCTCTTGTTGTACTGACCCTTTTATCGTTATGTAATATCCTTTGTCTCTTGTGAGTTTCTTTGTTTTCAAGTCTATTTTGTCTGATCCAAGTACTGCAACTCCTGATTTTTTCTCACTATTTGTTGCATGAAATATCTTTTTCTATCACTTCACTTTCATTCTGTGTATGTCTTTGGGTTTGAAATGAATCTCTTGTAGGCAGAATGTAGATGGGTCTTGTTTTCTTATTCATTCAGTGACTCTGTTTCTTTTGATTGGTGCATTCATACCATTTACATCTACCATGATTATCGATAGGTATGTACTTATTGCCATTACAGACGTTAGATTCCTGCTTACCAAAGGGTCAGTCATAATTCCCTTTATTTCTAACACTCAAATTTAACTGACTTCCTATTCTATTACAAACACAACTTAAAGTTTCTTTTTTTTTCCTCCTTTCTCTTTTTCTTCCTCCTCCATTCTTTGTACATTATGAATCATATTCTGTACTCTTTGTCTATCCCTTGGGTGACATCTATTTAGCCTTAGGAATACTTCCATCTATAGGAGCCCCTCCAGAATGTGCTGTAGTGGTGGCTTGTGGGAGGTAAATTCTTTCAGCTTTTGCTTATCTGAAAATTGTTTAATCCCTGCTTCAAATTTAAATGGTAACCTTGCCGGGTAGAGTATTCTTGGTTCAAGGCCCTTCTGCTACATTGCATTAAATATATAATGCCACCCCCTTCTGGCCTGTCTGGTTTCTGTGGGTAAATCTGGTGATAGCCTGATGGGTTTTCCTTTGTGTGTGATCTTTTTTCTCTCTGTACCTGCTTTTAAAAGTCTTTCTTTATCCTTGATTTTGCCATTTTAATTATTAGGTGTCTTGATATTTTCTTCCTTTGGTCCCTTGTGTTGGGAGATCTGTGTGTCTCCATGTCTTGAGAGAGTATCTCCTTCCCCAGATTGGGGAAGTTTTCAGCAATTACCCCTTCAAAGAGCCTTTCCATTCCTTTTTCTCTCTCTTCTGGTGCCACTCAAATGCAAATATTGTTCCATTTGGATTGTTCACACATTTCTCACAATATTCTTTCATTTTTAGATTTTCTTTTTTCTCTCTGTTCTCAGCTTCTTTGTATTCCTCTTCTCTAATTTCTATTCCATCTACTACATCTAATCTGTTTTTATATCCCTCTATTGTATGTTTCATTTCAGATATAGGATTTCTTAATGATTGATTCTCTGCCTTACATTTGTTCCTGAGTTCTTTAATATTTTTCTATACCTCCAGGGGCATGTTTATGATTTTTATTTTGAACTCTCGTTCAGGAAGATTGGTGAGTTCCATTTTATTTTCTCTTTTTCTGGGGTTTTTGAGATTTTGGTGTGAACCAGGTTCTTTTACTGTTTCGTATTTCTATGTGGTGCCCTCAAGTGTCCAGAAGCTCCAGTCTTTGGAGCTGCTCTGTCCCTTGAGTAAGGATGGGGGTCGTTATGCTGCAGGGCTGGTGCTTGTGGGGAGGTGAGATATGTTTTCTGATTCGCGTCTGCCCTGCCTGTCTCCAGTATCACAGCCAGTGGGCCGAGCACATAGGTATAAGCCTCTGTGGTCAGTGTCTCTAGCTGATGGAGGCGGGGCGTACCTCCTGCTGGCCTGAGGCCAGCGCAGTAACTGCTGGTATGCGAGCTGTTTCTGTCAGGCCAGAGGTAAGTCTCAGCCTCCTGTGTGTCACAATGGGGGTCTCAGAGCTGAGCGGCCAGCCAGGGGAATGGAGCACCTGAAGCTCCTCAAAGTTCCCAACCTGCCTGGCAGAGCACGGTCAGACAACCTTATCCAGCTCTCCCTTCTCCCACACAGCAAGCTCCATGCAACCACCGCCCCTTCAGCAGCCTTCTCTCTGCTAGGAAGTCTCTCAGGCACTGTGCCTGACCCAGCTCCCCAAGCTCCAGAGCACCACACAGAGTAGGTTTCTGCTCACAAATTGGATCTCCAGGGCTAGGTGATCAGTAGTCCCAGGCTTCAACCCACTCCCTGCTCTGTTTCTCTTCCTCTCCCCAGTGAGCTGTGGTGGGGGAAGGTCTTGGATCCCGCTGGATCAAGGCTTTCGTACGGTACCCTGTTTTGTGAGGTCTTCTCTGTTCGTGATGTCTGTGTGCAGTCTGGTTCAGCCTTCTTTCCTGTTGCTGTTTTAGGGTTAGTTGTATTTATTAATTATATGTTCATAGTATTTGTGGTTTTGGGAGGAGTTCTCTGTCTCACCTCTCACATCACCATCTTCATGAATCCTATGTCTTTATACTTAAAGCGGATTTCTTGGAGACAGCATATAGTTGGATCTTGTTTTTTGATCAACTGACAATCTTTTACTTGATACCTTTGAATTGCTGATACTCAAAGTAACTACTGATATAGATGAATTCATAGCTACCATATTTGTTACTATTTTCTATATGTTGCCCTTGTTCTTCCTGTTTTTGTCTTCCACTCTTTCTGCCTTCTGTGGATTTAACTGAGCATTTCATATGATTCCCTTTTCTTTCCTTCCTTAGCATACATGTAAAGTATTTTTTTTCTTTGGCATCTTTCAGAAATTTTTCTTTATCTTTGATTTTCTCTAGTTTGAAAATGATATTTCTAGGTGTAGTTGTTTATCCTTCTTGGTGTTTGGAGCTTCTGGCATCGTGGTTTGGCATCTGATATTAATTTGGGGAAACTCTCGGTCGCTATTGTTTTCATTATTATTTTTTTTTTGGTTCCTTTCTCTTTTTATTCATCTTGCGTGTTCTCATTATGCATATGTTAAACATTTTGTAGTTGTCCCACAATCCTTGGACATTCTGCTTTGTTGTTGGAATAGAGTGGCAACTTCCAAGCCCATTGTGTGTAGCACTGGAAACCTGGAAGCTCTGAAATACAGATTTTTCACTTTCTCTTCCAAATTTTTTTATTAAGGTGAAATTAGTATATAACATTACATAAATTTCAGATATATAACATTGTAACTTTATATCTGTATGCACTACAAAGATATCACCATGAAAAGTATAGTTACCACTTTAATTTTTAATTTACCAATTTTTATCATGTTTTGGCCAAGCTTTATTTCCTTCTCTGTGCACAAAGTATTGCATTGACTAATGTCAAACTGAGTGGGCCTGATGAGTGCTTTTGTCTTTGCTGTCATTTATTTAAACAGTCTTAGGTTCACAGAAACTAATGGGACTCCCCTAACTCTACCCATCATGCAGTAGCACCCCATTCTTATTAAAAACACAATGATGTGACTTAATTTATATTTTCTTAGTTTTCTCTCCCATTCTCAGGACCCAACTTTGCCCAGTCCCATGCCAGCCAAAATTCAGACCGAAAAATCAAAGGCACAAGGTCAGCAAGACAGCTGGAAACAGGAAATGTGCTCCTGTGAAGGTAGAGCAGAAGCAGAGCATAAGAAGAGCCTGCAGGGAGCAGAACTTTCCAGTCTCACGTCCAGAGCCTGAGAAAAGGCCTGGGCTCCTGCTAGTGTATCCAGGAAGCTGTGGCCTCCTCACTTCTAGGTAGTGAATTATAAAATCTTAGGTTACAGTTGGGATGGATGTTTTAAATTCTTAGCCAAGGATGACTTCCTGGAAAATGCAGGCTCTGAGGAAAAACATAAAAGATGGTGATCCAGGGGGAAAAAAGAGAAATAATAGGGAAAAAGGAAGCAAGAGAACTCACAGGATTCAGAATGAGGACAGAGACCAAAGGGGGGGAGTCCCTGGACCTTTTCATTTAGAGAGAAATTGACAAATGTCCTTCCTGGTTGTGGGTGGGTGTGATATAGGCTTAGCAAATGGACAAGATGGAACCCCTCAAAGGAATACAGTGCAGAGATCTCCTGGAGATGAATCTGCAGCTCCTCCTGTGTCCGTAAGAGGAAGGAAAGGACATGGGAATTCGGAACCTGACCAGCCAGTAAGGCTCAAGACATG
The DNA here is from genome assembly GCA_032199065.1 of Smutsia gigantea. Classification (NCBI taxonomy): domain Eukaryota; kingdom Metazoa; phylum Chordata; class Mammalia; order Pholidota; family Manidae; genus Smutsia; species Smutsia gigantea. The sequence goes on along the minus strand of JAVSCE010020805.1, from coordinate 140,909 downwards.
GGAAAACCATGAGAAATGAGGTTCATGTGTTAATCTTCCGTCCTTGGATCATTTCCTAGCAATTCTGTAGCTTTTCATTAATTTAATAAAGAACAAAATTAGGCGAAAAAGTCACCCCTTAGATTGTAGATGGCAGCAGGACACACTATAGGAATGTCATGCTTCCCAAACTGATTTGATCCAGGGATGGGAGAATGGTGAGGAGGTAGGAACTAATATTTTTTGAGCATTGCTGTGAGATGACAAGATCATACTGTTAGGTTTGTTCCCTTTAATTTTAATATCTCTGTGAATGGGTGTTTGCCATTTCAAAGGTAAGGAGAATGAGGCCCAAAGGATTTAACATTTGCTCAAGACCCATGTCTCCCGTGTGGCTGGCCCATGGCTTGAATCCAGGTCCTTTTGACTCTGAAGCCCATTTTCATTCTTCTGAGAAAGGTCATCTTTTCCAGAGATTTTTTGGAAATAAGAATTTAGGAGTTTGGTTACCAAAGGGAAAGGGACTGGGTTGCGGGGGGTGTGGAAAGGGAGGGAGAAGGAGAATAAGAGGCATTGTGAGTAGCACACATAACATGGGAAAAGCACAGGGAAGGCAATATAGCACAGAAGACAAGTAGTGACTCTATAGTATCTTACAATGATGATGGACAGTGACTGTAATGGGGTGTGTGGTGGGGACTTCATAATGGGGGGAATCTAGTAAGCATGATGTTGCTCATGTGATTTTATATTAATGATACCAAAATAAAAATAAATAAACAAACACATAAATAAACTCCCCTAAAAAGAATTTAGGAGTTTGAATTGTAAAATGTAAGGATATGTAACTTTATAGGATTATAACTTATGTCACTGTCACTTAGGCCCTACAAAAAAATTGAAAGTTCCCCAAATCAAGGCCTCCTTAACCAACTTGTCTGAGGATAAAGAAGCTAGAATGGTGCCAAAGGACCTGACCTCCCCAGTTCATCGTGGGGGCCTGTCCCTTTCTGGGGAAAGAAGGGCCTGGACTCCAGGAGCTACCACCTCAGGAGGTTTTAAGTTTCCTCCCTGATGATAAAGATTCTAGTGACCTGGACCTAAAGCAACTCCTGGAAGAAGTGGGAAAAGAGCTGGAGCAGAGAGAGGAGACACGGCTTGGGGAAGACACAGAGGAGTTCCCCATTGCCCTTTTCATGAATAGCTGTGGGCTCCTGCTTCCTTCCCTCTCTCCCAGCCCTGCCCTGGGTGCAGGAGAGTCTCTAAGAGGGTCCCTGAGAAGCTGATAAGTTAGGGGTGTTTGTTGGCTATGAGCTTAACTGGCTAAAATCAGAGCTGTGCAGTTTGTTTTAATAAAACAGCTACTAGTTAATTGGTCTGCTTGCACTCTAAACACATGTTTTTTGTCTGTGTCCCCCTCAGCTCTATGTCACTGTGGCACATTGTTCTTTCTATGGGGAGGCCTTCACAATATAAGAATCTGGGAGGGAACAGTCACGTGAGTCCTGGCAGAAGGACATTGAGAAAGGAAGATCGGGGTTCAAATCCTAGCCAGCCAACCACTTACTAGATGAATGGCCTGGGGAAAATCATGGTAACCATTCTGGTTCTTCTTTTCAGGCTTTAAATGAGCGCATCCCGTACCATATAGGGTGCTTGATGATGCCTAAATGAGGTGATGCACATAAAGTATTTAACACAGTACATTTAGTTATTACTGTAGGGTGAGTAGAATGGTTAGATTACGGGGCAGACTTTGGGTTCCGGACAGCTGCCAGTGTTTGGGGATTTATTGGCAATGGAGCCTCAGTGTCCTCATCTGCATAGTAGGGCTGACACACCCAGGCCCCGGGGAGGATGAGGCAGGGTCAGTGCACATGAGCTTCATAGAGCCCGGGAGGGTCCTGTAGGGGGGAAGGAGCCACTGGCAAGGACGTCTCTACCAGACGCCCCTCTCAGCTGTGAGAGCCACTGCTGCCCTTCTCAGAATGAATTGAACTTGACAAAAATGGAATGCCTCGGACTTTGTCTTTGGAATTTCCACCTCCTCAGGAAGAACAGTTCAAGCAAAGACTCTGAATCTGATTTGGCCCCTAGATGAAGCCAATAAGTAAAGGAATTCAGACCTACCCCTTATCAAGCATCTATATTATGTGCCAGGTACTACACTAAGCATTTTTCCTGTATCAGGGTTACTGAATCCTCACAGCAGTCTTACGAAAAAGGACTATCTTGGTTCCATTTTACAGATGAGGAACCTGAGGCTCAGGGAGGGCAATCCACTTTGCCTAGCACACACAGGCAGTAAACGTGATGCCAGGCATCATGCCCTGGTCATACCCAACTGTGTAGGGCCTGGACATGCGAGGCCAAGGCTTTTTTCTGCACTACACTGCCGCCAGTCTCTGCCTGGGTGAGGCTCACGTCAACTGGCTGTTGTGGATTGGCAGAGCAGCCCAGAGGCTGGAAGGCAGCACTCATTCCCAGTCCTACACCTGTATTATTGCTGCTCTGTATTCTGCCAGCAGAGGGCAGTACAGAGCACACATCCCAGTACTCCGCCAGTACCAGGACTCTGCTCTTCTAGGCCTCGGTGTCCAGAGGTTTCTGGCACTCTGCCAGGAGGAGGGAGTGCAGGAAGCATTCTGCTCATAACCCAACAGGCCGGCCGGCCAGCCAGCCCTTCTTCGGACCACCTTCCCTTAGCTGGGCCCTCTGCAGCCATGCCTTATCCCCAACACCTCATGGGCCGATGCAGATGTAACAGAGGGACCACAGGTCATTGGGCAGAACCAGGTCTGTGGAGCCAGTCCCAGCAGCATCATTGACATGCTGTATGTCCCTAAGAAAGTCACTTCACCTCATTATAAAACAAAGCCAAGAGGTCGCCCCCCACCCACCCTGAAACCACTTTAGTGTAAAGAACAGAGATCTTAATATGCATACAATATGACCACACCAATAGATGCTTAGCAAGGGTGCCCATCATCGCTGTTACCCACTGTGTGGCCACAGTCTGGTTGACCAAGAGGCTGTGGGAAGGAGAAAATGGAGACAGAGAACTGGAAAATGGAGAACTCCCTTGCCCAAGGTCACATGGTGATAATAGGAAGCCAGAATTTGATCCCATACTGTCAGACTCCAGGTCCACGCCCTTCCTCTCAGCCATTACTGCCACACCAGGGCCTGCATAAGGCAGGTGGGGACTTGGGTGGCCTGAGGTATTCCAGACCTCCTGGCAATGAGGGGGATTGGGAAGAGGCCCCAAGAGGGCAAAGGGGAGCATGGGCTAGAGGGAGTGTCTCTGACCTCATCCCCAATCCCCTCTGCTTTGGCCAAGGCCATCTGTGTCTAAGGCGTTCAGTGGGCGGGAGACTCCCTCTGGGCTCAGACTTGGCTGGGCACTGTGGACATAGCCTGCCCAGGAGGGTCTCTGTCTGATGGGCTGTGGGCTCACCAGGTCACAGCTGATCAGCCAACGTTACATTTTACCAAGTGACCACTGCATGCTCAGGATTCTGGGGGAAGGCCTTCTGGGCTTTTCTAGGACCTTGGAGATTCCCAATGTAACATCCTGCTGTGTCCATCTAGGCCAGGAGTTCCCTGCGTTTGGGGACTGCCTGGCGTGTGTCCCTCTCAGCAGTGCCCATTATGGCAGGGGCCTAGGGGGGGCTCAGGGGACTCCTTGGGCTGGATGAGGATGTATGACTTTGGAAAGGATGGGAGAAGCGCTACGAGATTCCCTAAGTCGGCTGGTTGTGGGACAGGGGGCTAAAAGCCTGAGTGCGGGTATCAGATGGAGGGCTGCCAAGACACGTTGGGTACTGGGGTGTCCTCCTGTATCTGCTGTGACCTTGGGCATGTCACTGCTTTCCTTCCCATTCCAGGGGACAAGGGCTGGAAGAAGTCCCTAGGAAGAGCCACCGGAAGACAACCCAGGCAAGGTGGGAGTGAATAGCTAGCCGACTTCAGTCCCCAGCCAACGCCCACGCCCTGGACTCTCCTCCTGGGATCCTTCCCAGGCCAGCTGTGTGGCCGTGACCCTCTGCCCCGGGCCCCGGGCGCCACCCCGCCCCCACCCCAACCCCCACCACCCCACGTGGCCTGATCTGCCTCTCTCTTCCAGAAGGGAAGGCAGTGGGGAGGCGGAGGGGCGTCGCCGGGCATCCCGGGGGCATCCTGGCCATTGGGGCCCCTCTCGCAGGCCCCCGTGTTGGCGCGAGCTGGGGCGGCGTGCGCTCAGGCACCAGGGATGGGTCGCGGCTCGGCCCTCCCACCGCGGTGCCCAGGCGGGTGGGCTAATCCCACAAGCATGTTACCGCCTGTGGGTGGTGGTGGTGCGCGGGGCTGGGATTAGGGCGGGGCGAGTGGCGGGCGACCTTACTGGGATCACAGGACAGAGAGCCTCCCTGCGCTCCTGCTCTCTGTTCCGATCCCCCCTCCGCCTCTCCTTCATTCACCCGGATTAATTAAGGACGCAGTGGCAGGAGGCTGAAGCCTGGGCGCAGGCCGGGGCCAGGGCTGGGGCGCCGCCGGCAGGAGCGCTTGTGGATCCTACAACGAAGGAGAAACTTTTGTGGGGGGCGGGCGCCGATGCCCTTCTCGCCTTCTCCTCCCACCCCCATGGGCCCCGCCCCTCCCCCTCAAGGCGTTACAGATTCTGGGGCCGGCTTTTGGGTGCATTGGGAGGCACGTGAATGCGATTATAATTCAGGCCTTGGGGAAGGGATGGAAGGACACCCCCACCAGTCAGGAGGGGCTGTGAGCCAGGAGCTGTCCCTTCAGGATGTGGGGGTCACCCAGGGCGGGCCGCGGGCGCCCGACGCTGCTGCAGGTGGCGAATGAGATCCGTTCTGTTGCCCATGGTGGCGGGCACCAGTGGGGGGGCAGCGGGTGCTGGGAAGGGGGCGGCTATGCCTCCCTCAGGCTGGGCCACCTCCTGAACCTGGCCCCCACGCACAAGCAGAGTCCAACACAGGAGTACTGCCCCAGCCCGGTGGTTCCTTGTAGAGCCCTTACGGCAGCGGTGGCTCCAAGCGGTGACAGCTGAACACCTGGCTGGGTGGAGAAAACTCAAAGATGGCAGTAGAGGACACAACACGTTAAGAGGAGCAAGTTGGGGGTGCCCTGTCTCTGGGTGGTCTCTGAGTCCCTACAGTTGGGTGAGAGGCCCGTGGAGGCGCCAAAGGGTGCTTGATGCACACCCCACAGCCTTAGCCCCTCGGAATGATGGGGTTGACGCCTCTCCTGGTCCCCAAGCCTGGCCTGCAGCCAAGGAGAGGGATGGTGCCGTGGCCTGGGACCAGGGCAGGAGAGCCCTTCATCTAAGAGTTCTGCCCTCCTGGCAGTAATGCAGTAGGCGATTCCTTGAGCTGTGCATGTGTGGCCCTGTGACCCAGTCTCCCGGGAGGAGACATGGGGTAGGAGGCTCCTGTGACCTCATCATAGCCCCAGTGAAGCACCTCAGCATGACAGCGTCTCCTTGCCTGGCCCCTGGGGAAGGCCTGGCCTCAGATGGTTTGTCCCTGTGTTCTGGGGTGTGGGGCTGCCCTGAGATTGCCTTGGGCCTGGTAGCAGGATGAGGTGCACAACTGTACATCTTCTGGAGCAGTGGGCATTTGTGGGGCTTCCTCTTCCTGCTCCCAGCAGGTGGAAGGGGTGCTGGAAGCTGTTCTGACCCCCTCCGGCCATGATCTCCTTCCAAGTGTTTGGCTGCCATGTGGCCAGCGCTGCTCGCTCCTCGGCACTGGCCCTGGGCCTCGGGACTTGCGAGGTGCCTCAGAACAGCCCGCTTACTTCAGCAGAGTCATTCCCAAAGGGAAAGGGCACTGGCATGGATTTATTTACCTGGAAGAGGAGGTGCCTGTGGCTTGGAGGCTGCTGGCTGCTGGTGGGGAGGGGATGGGCAGAGGGCCGACAGGGATGGGGGCAGTGAGGTGGCCATGATGAGCCGCCTAGTGTGGGGCCCAGGAGGGTGTGAGGTGGACTCTAACCTCCTCTGAACAGGGACTGTTGGACCAAGAGACAGGCTTGGCTGCAACATGACAGGTTGTTGGAACCCCCATCCTGGTTATCGATGTGCAGGGCTTAAGACCGAACCCCATTCGGCAGCCTGCTCTGAGGGTTACCTAGAAAGTCACCATCTGACCCAGAGGACCCAGTGGAGGAAACAATCAAGGACTGGAACTATAAAGCCCCTCATTGCTTGCTCATTTAAAACATGGGAGCTTGGGGCCAAAGGTTGCAAAACTGGGTCTTGAAGACAGCCTTGTAGGGGTATGCTTAACCTACTTAAGAGGACTGTTCTTAGAGCTGCAGGAAGGGCCATTTATTTGCAATGTGCTAATCACAAATACTTTTTATCTGTTCATTTAAGGCAGTCTCCCAGAGCCAGGCTGGCGGGAGACAGTGACAGTTGTCAGTGTTTGATGCTCGGAAAGGCAGACTGATTCTAGGGGCCTCAGAGGTTGCTGTTCTTGCAGCCTGCCTGTCTCCAGCAGCCAGGGTGTCCACAGAGTGGTGGTGGCCTGGTTGTCCGACACCCCAGGAGAAGGTCTCAGTGTGACATGGTGGGTGATGGCTTGGGGCAGGCATGTGCTGAGCGTGACCTTCGAACCACACACCACATCTCTTGGTCCATCCACATTCTGGCTTCTGGTTTATTTCCTCCAGCTCTCATCTGCTTCCTCAGTCAATCCTGGAAGCCTGCAATTCTCCTGGAAGGCCTTTGCACATGCTGTTACCCTTACCTGGAAGGTTCTCCTCACCCTTCCCCTGCAGGAGATGAGGGGCTTCCTTTAATGGCTCTGCCTGGCTGGGGTGGGGGTAGGGGTTGAAGAACTTGCCCCTTTGCTCTCCTCCTTCAGGACCTAGCTGGCTGTCTTATCCTTGGCCTGGAAGCCTTCTCCATCCTCAGGGTGGCCAACATGCTAGCTCTGTGTCCCCATGACACCCTGTCCTTTTATTGTCCCAGCATTGAACTCCCTCAGAAGTTACATGTCTGTCTTCCTAGTTACACAGGAGATGGGGCAGGAACAGACCCTTGCTTTCGAGTCCCTGATGCCCCAGGGCTGGTACCTAGTACTCACTGAATGGCTACTTCAGGGAAGGAATGAATAAATGAAGTTCTGCTTAAGACCCCTGGCCCACATTGGGAAACAGACTCTCTGCTATTCCTCAGTTGCCATCTCTGTGGCATGTCCCCCACAATGGTGGGAATCCCAGGGTTTTCCCTAAACCTCCTGCTCTCCATTTCCCCGGGGCTTCCTCTCCCCATCACCACACACTGTGTCTTCCCCCACAACTGAGCAAGGGGTTTTGCTCCCTGAATGTCATCCATTCTGCTTCCTTCAGCCCTTGGACTCTTGGCCATTTGGAGGCATAACTGTCATAGCCCAGCCAGGTTCTCTGGGACAAGCCAGGAGTGTGCACCCAGCTCAACCGGTCTGTGGAAGCCTCAAGGGCCCCCAGAAGCAAGACCTGCAGGGATGATTGACAAACTCTGGGGAGCAGAGCAGGGCCCAGGACCCAGGTCTAGGGACCTTCTGGGAATACATTGGGCCCAGGAGACGGGAACCCTGGAGGAACCTGGAAGGGAATACATGGTGGGAATTCATAAACAGGACAGAGTGGTGGAAAGGACTGGTTTATGTGGTAGCCCTGGTGGAGAAAAACCTGAAGACAGTGAGATGCCCCCACTTTGGTGGCAGTGTTACACTCGGGACTTCTGTGTATAGTTGTTGGGTATCCACGTGGGTCTCCAGGGGAGCCAGCCCTTTACTGGCAGCCCTTCTCCCTCATTTGCAGCAATATCTGCCTGGCTGGGACCCTTTGCCATCCTGATTCTCACACAGGTAGACACTTGTCATTTCAGTCTCAGCGCTCTGGGTTATGGCTGATGATAGCAAAGGGGTCACAGCCGGCGAGAGAGAAGTGCAGGAGCCTGAGCCCTTGTTCACTCTGGGGACAGTTAGATTTGCTGAAGGAGCTGCGGGAGGCGGTACTTTGTCCATACACAGGCTTGGGGTGACTGATGGGGGTGTCTCAGGTAGGGAGCAGAACTCTCGTTCCAAACACCCTCTTGGTTTGGAGCTAGGCCAGGCCGACCAGAGCTATTTGTGTGCCCACCTGCCTCCCTCGTTCAGGACCACCTGCCTTGGGGTGCCACGTTTGCCCCATAAAAATAGGGCTACCCAGTTATCTTTGGATTTCTGATAAAGAATGAATAGTGCAGGATCGGGGGGACATATTTGGCAACCCTGTAGCTGTTGGGGGCTGGGGAGAGTCTCAGGGTGAGGCTGGAACCTAGAGTTGGGCTCGGGGTCTCAACGTGAGGTTCCCCAGTTGCCCTGGAGTGAGTTTGGATCAGATCTGATTCCAATTACCTTGGTCAGGCTTTCTCTAGTTTATGGTGGAAGGGTCCATATTTCCTATAGGCCTGGCACGTGTGGGAGTTCAAGGATCCCCAGCTGGGGATGCCCAGGTTTTCAGGGTCTTCTATGCTATTGTGGAGAATATGGGGTATTCAGAGGTGTTGGGAAGAGGAAGAGAAGGTAAGTTGCCAGGGCATCTTTTCAGAAACCAGATTGGGATTTGTAGTTAAATTTTGGAGAGCCAAGCTTGAGGCCTGGGAGACCATTTCTCTGATTATCCCCTTCAACGTTCAGAGATCCTGGTCTTGGGGCCCCTGGTAAGGGAGGGTACTCCCTGGTCTGGGTCACATTTTGAGGTTCTGTTCCCTTGCAGGGGCGCTGGGTGAATGACACCATGGTCTCTGGGAATAGCGGCCCCCTCTGTTGCGCTGTCATCCATGGCAGGATCCCCGGCCTCTGTGTGCTGCCGAGGACCGTGGGATGCAGGAGGGCTGTGGCCAGGCAGGGGCAGGGGCTTGTGACCCATGTTCTCTCCCTCCGAGTCTGGACCGTGTGCTCATATGTAAAATGGAGATGGTACCGCTTGTCTTCGTAGAACTTCGGGGTGGCACTGTGGTACCTGGGGGTGTTACTCCACAGCGTGGGTATGTGGGTCACCCCAGTGCAGGTCTGGGGTGGAGGCAGGGTGGGAAACCAGAGGTAAGAGTTCCAGGCTTGAGGGCCTGAGGTCCTAGGCAGCTTGCAGATGCCCAGCTGCTCTGTGTAGTTGGGAAGGGTGGACATGCTGTGAGCTATGGACTGCTGGGAAGTTGTCCCTTCTGGGCCCACTGCCACAGGGGACCCTTCATACTGCTGCTCTCCTGGGAGCTTGGGCAGGGCCAGGCCTGTTTGCTGATGGGGTCTAATGGGGTATGAAGGTTCATTTTCCAGCAGAACGATCACAGGGGATTATGTATCTGTCTTTCCTTCAGCCAGCCAGTGAGAAACATACTGCGGCGCCATGTCTGCAGGTTCCCAGGTCCTGGCAGCCAGCCCCAGATGGCACATAGGAGAGCTAACCCCACAAGCTATTAGATGTGCTGTCAGGTTGTGAGGATCTGTAATGAAATGCCCAGGTCTTCAGAATGCTGGTGAAGGGGATTGACAAGTGCATGCGTTTCACATAGCCTGGCCCTGCAAGACATGAAACATTTTAATAGCCCCAAAAGTTCCCTCAGCCTGTTTGCAGCCAGTCCCCTCCTCTCCCCCGCTGCTTGCAACCACCGGTGAGTTTGTGTCTCTACAGTTTTGCATCTGCCAGAGTGTCGCACAAATGTGCTCACACAGTACGCAGCCTGGGTCCAGCTTCCTATACTGGGCATCACACGTCTCCCCACGTTGGTGTATCGGGAGCTGGTTCCCTTAGGGGGCGGAGCAGTATTCCACTGTATGGATGCATCACGGAGTTGCCCCCACTCGCCTGGGGGTGTAGATCAAGCCCCCCCACCCTTGCCAGCCACCCCGAGGAGAGTATCATTTGACCATTTTCACAAAAGCCCTGCCTCCCCCCATGGCTGCCACCCTCACCGAGAGCTGACCCTGAGCCAGAAGAGCTGCACAACCCTGTCCGCAGACCTGGAATTTCATCCTCCATTTCTGGGGACTCACACACGCAATGGGTCCCTGACGAAATGCCCCCTGCCTGTGGCCGCCCTGGGCGTTCAGTCCGTGCCACGCAGATGGGTGCTGGGCAATAATTGTGCCAGGGCCCTATCGGCTCCGGTGGCTCAGGCCTGGGAGCTGCTGTGTCCTGGACACTCTTGCTCCTCTCTGTTTGAATCCCTTGGGAATCTGTAGTCCCTGACTGTGTGTCTTTTGTCTCCACATATGCAGCTTTCTAGCCTGGGTGTAGAAATTCTGTGTTTTCCTGAAACCACGGCAGGGCTTCCTCTGGGAGGAGGGAAGGAGGGCAGTGAGCCCGGCATTGCAGTCAGGAGCATCATTTAGGCTCACACAGGATGGGGCTGCGTGGTCTCTGGACACTAACTTCATGTCTCTGAGCTTCGGTCTGGTCATCTGAACGGGACAACAGAGCACCTGTGTGCAGGGCCAGTGTGAGACTCAGCCGGGGTTCCACAGCCAGTGGGCTTCCACAGAGCCTGGGGGCCCCAGGCCTGTTAAGAGCTATGTGGGGATATGTGGGCCTCCAGGGGACTGGGCCCACTGGGAGCCAGTCAGGGCGACTTTTACCTGAGTCCCCTTTCGGGCCCTCAATACAATGCTTGCTTGTGAGAGCTTTTGGGACACCCCTTTGCCTGTAGTTCGTTCCCCAAGAGCAGCAGCCCCTCCGATCGTTTGCGTGGGCAGCACTGAGATTTCAGCTGGTGATGGAAGCTTCTAGTAAGACTCGCTGCAGCCCTGCCACAAGCCTGGCTGGCTGAGCCTCAGTTTGACCACCTGTACAGTGGAGGCAGCAGGACCCTACGGGGCTGCCAGGCTGCCTTGTGCGGGGGCCCCAGCTAGGTCCTGTCGCTCTCCCAGGGCCCATGGGCTCCTCAGGAGAACTCCCACGGGGATGATGTGGCCTCTGTGGCTATCTGGAGAGATCTGAGGGCTTTAACTTTGGTGTGTGTGAGGAAGGCATTTCCTTTTCCCAGTGAGCTTATCTGCCCACAGCACCCGCCTCCTCCACACACAGTGTTCTCAAAGACAGGGGCCCTCTGTCCCCCCCGGGCTGTTACAGGGGGGAAGAGTAGAATGACTGTGGTAGGGTGTCCTCATGCAGAAGGGCCCTGGGGGCTTCTAGGTGGCTCCCCCGAGTGGGGAGGACAACTGCCTGCCCACCCATCTACCGACAGGGGTGTCAGATAAAAATTGCTGACTGAGTATAAGCAAGTTGGTTGTCGGGGCCTTTGAAATGGGGCCTGGAATGTGGGGTGCTTTCTCCGCCCTTGGAGTACCAGCTGTCACGGGGTCACTCTATCCTCCCCTGCTGCTGCATCTGCTGGTCTGGCTGTGGCCGAGAGGTACCCAGAGGGTGGTGGGTGACGGTGGGGGTGGGCATGTGTCTCCTTTGGCTGGGTGCAGCCCCACTTGGAGATTTCCCCTCGGTGAAGCACAGCTGGGGTGCGTGAAGAGCGCACAACTGTGGAGCCTCAGAACAGTTCGTCCCCTGTGCTATTTATACACACTCTTTGGTGCGTGGGCTTGTGCGAGTGGGCATGTGCACGCATGTTATGTGTGGCATTCAAGAGGCCGCCGCAGTGACTCAGCCGGAGAACATCGCACTGAGCCGAGTCTGGACGCCCAGCCTGGGAGGAGTGCTGCCCAGTGTGCAGAGACCCCGGCACCAGGAGACAGCAAAGCCTCGTCCTCTGTGAGGCATGCGTTTGGCACCAGGTCACAGACACCTGACCACAGAGGCTTAAGAGGGGTTTATTTGTTCCTACAAGAAAAGCCAGGGGGTCAACAGCGGGAAGCTGGGGCTCAGCAATGCCCTTAGGGGCTTGGCTTTTTCACTCCTTGGGTAGGATTGCTTTTAGGTTTATTTTTAAAATTATTTTCTTTAAAGTATATTTTCATATGTTCAAAAAATTGTTCAGTATTCACCACTGTCTTGTTTCAGAGCATTTGAAAAAGAAAATCCCCCAGGAATTAGTGACATACCCCATTCTCACCCCCCAATTCCCTGGCAAGCATGGTTTTGCTTTCCGTCTACAGATTTGCCTATTCTGGAAATTTCATGCAAATGGAATCATATAACGTGGCTTTTGTGTCTGGTTCCTTCTACTTAGAATCATGTGTTTTCAAGAATCATCTCTGTTGTTGTGTAGGTCAGAATTTTATTCCTTTTTATGGCCGAATAATATTCCATTGTAGGGATATACCACTTTTTGTTTATTTTCTCATGAGTTATTGGAAATTTAGGTTCTTTCTACCCCTAGGCTACTGGTAATGCTGCGGTCTACAAATGTGTGTGTGAACTGTGTGATCAGCTCTCCTGGCTGAATACCTAGGTGTGGGACTGCTGGGTCATAATTGCAATTCCATGTTTAACATTTTGAGGAACTGCCAGACTGCTTTCCAAAGTGGACGCACTGTTTTATATTTCCACCAGCCCTGGGGTGTGGATTCTAGTTTTCATGCATCCTTGTCAGCACTTTGTTTCGTCCATCTTTTCTGTTATAGCCATCCTTGTAGGCAATAGGTGAAGCATTATCTCATATGATCTTGATTTAGCTTATTGGATTTTGTCTTCAGGCTATGTCTCATGGACACAGGTGGCTATATCCCCTCAAGCCCTTACACCATGTTCCAAATAAAGAGGAGTTAGGGCACTAACATCTGCTCTCAATGCCTTGCGTTCATGAACACTCACCTCAGGGACTTCTCCAGTATCAGACAGGTCAGGCCAATATCATACAGTATTCCCTAATTGCAGGGAACCAGGAAGCTGACACCTCAGTCTGCCACACCTCCTGCCACCTTCTTCAGGCATCCTTCTCCCACCACCCCCATTCCTGGGCCTCACAGTTGGAGCATGCCATGTGCCTTTGAGCCATGAACTGTTAGAGTTGAAAGGGACCTCAGAATGAAGGTCCCTGTGTTGTGGGGTGACTAAGCATCCTGGTTTGGGTGGAACTAGAGGGTCTCCCAGGACAGGGGGCTTCATTTACTAAACCCAAGAGGGTTCCAAGCAAACCAGGCGGGTTGGTCACCCTGGCTGTGCATCAGCTGCACATTCGATGGGCTGGTCCTTCTGATCCCTGCATCCCGGCAGGCATGAGGAGGAGAATCGTCTGTCCACTCGTCAGTAGGAAAGGACCAGACTTAAGGACAAGTCCTTTTCTTGTTTCCAGGATGGAGTGTTGTTAGCAGGGAAGGCTACTTGAACAGAAACTCACCCCAGATGTCCTGACAAGCTTCCCGGGGGGCCGATGCTGGGTCCTGGGTATGCGGGTGTGGACCTGTCCAGGACACATGACTGACCAAGTGGCCTCTGTGACTTTAAATATGACCAGAGTCACAGCCTTCCACATTGTTTTTATTTTTATTTTTTTGTATTTTATTTTCTTTTCTGATATCATTAATGCACAATCACATGAGGAACATTATGGTTACTCGACTTCCCCCATTATCAAGTCCCCACCACATACCCCATTACAGTCACTGTATATAAGCGTGGTAAGATGCTATAGAAGCAATACTTTTATTCTCTGTGTTAAACTACCTTCCCCGTGCCCCACACCCCTACATGATATGTACTAATCGTAATGCCCCTTTCCCCCCTTATCCCTCCCTTCCCACACATCCTCCCCTGTCCCTTTCCCTTTGGTAACTGTTAGTTTATTCTTGGGTTCTGTGAGTCTGCTGCTATTTTGTTCCTTCAGATTTTTCTTTGTTTTATACTCCACAGAAGATTGAAACCATTTGGTACTTCTCTTTCTCCACCTGGCTTATTTCACTGAGCATAATACCCTCTACCTCCGTCCATGTTGTTGCAAATGGTAGGATATGTTTTCTTCTTATGGCTGAATAGTATTCCACTGTGTACATGTACCACCCCTTCTTTATCCATTCCTCTACTGATGGACACTTAGGTTGCTTCCATTTCTTGGCTATTGTAAATAGTGCTGTGATTAACATAGGGGTACATATGTCTTTTTCAAACTGGGCTACTGCATTCTTGGGTAAATTCCTAGGAGTGGAATTCCTGGATCAAATGGTATTTCGATTTTGAGTTTTTGAGAACCTCCATACTGCTTTCCACAATGGTTGAACTAGTTTACATTCCCACCAGCAGTGTAGGAGGGTTCCTCTTTCTCCACATCCTCGCCAACATTTGTTATTGTTTGTCTTTTGGATGGTGCCGTCCTAACTGGTGTCAGGTGATGTCTCATTGTGATTTAAATTTGCATTTCTCTGATAATTAGTGGTGTGAAGCATCTTTTCATGTGCCTGTTGGCCACCTGAATTTCTTCTTTGGAAACGTGTCTATTCAGCTCCTCTGCCATTTTTTAATTGGATTATTTGCTCTTTGGTTGTTGAGGTGTGTGAGCTCTCTGAATATTTTGGATGTCAACCGCATATCAGATATGTCATTTATGAATATATTGTCCCATACCGTTGGAAGTATTTTAGTTCTACTGATGGTGTCCTTTGTGTATAGAAGCTTTTTAAATTGATATAGTCCCACTCATCCATTCTTGCTTTGGTTTCCCTTGCCTGTGGAGATATGTTCATGAAGAAGTTGCTTATGTTTTGTTTAAGAGATTTTTGCCTAAATTACCTTCTAAGTGTTTTATGGTTTCATGACATACATTCAGGTCTTTGATACATTTTGAGTTTACTTTTGTGTATGGAGTTAGACAGTAATCTGTTTTAATTCTCTTGCATGTGGCTGTTCAGTTTTGCCAACACCAGCTGTTGAAGGGGCTGCTGTCATTTCCCTATTGTATATCCATGGCTCCTTTATGGTATATTAATTGGCCATATATGCTTGGGTTAATATCTGGGCTCTCTATTTTGTTTCACCTGTCTGTGGGTCTGTTCTGTGCCTATACCAAATTGTCTTGGTTACTGTGTCTTTGTAGTAGAGCTTGAAGTTGGGAAGGGAGATTCCCCTGCTTTATTCCTCTTTCTCAGGTTTGCTTTGGCTCTTACGGGTCTTTTGTGGTTCCATGTGAATTTTAGAACTATTTCTTCCAGTTTGTTGTAGAATGCTGTCAGTATTTGTACATAAAACACCCTAAAGAATCCACTCCAAAACTACTAGAAGTAATATCTGAATTCAGCAAAGTTCTGGGATACAAAACTAATACACATAAATCTGCTACATTCCTATACACTAACAATGAAATAGCAGAAAGAGAAATCAGGAAAACAATTCCATTCCCAGTTGCATCAAAAAGAAGAAAATACCTAGGAATAAACCTAACCAAGGAAGGGCAAGACCTATACCATGAAAACTACATGACCCTCCTAAGAGAAATTAAAGAGGACACTAACAAATGGAAATACATTCAATGCTCTTGAGTAGGAAGAATAAATATTGTCAAAATGGCCATCCTGCCAAAGCAATCTACAGATTCAATGCAATCAGTATCAAAATACAGACAGCATTCTTCAACAAACTGGAAGAAAAAGTTCTAAAATTCACATGGAACCACAAAAGACCCGTAAGAGCCAAAGCAAACCTGAGAAGGAAGAATAAAGCAGGGGAATCTCGCTTCCCAACTTCAAGGTCTACTACAAAGCCTCAGTAACCAAGACAATTTGGTATAGGCACAAGAACAGACCCACAGATCAGTGAAACAAAATAGAGAGCACAGATATTAACCCAAGCATATGTGGCCAATTAATATACCATAAAGGAGCCATGGATAAACAATAGGGAAATGACAAAAGCCCCTTCAACAGCTGGTGTTCTCAAAACTGGACAGCTACATGAAAGAGAATTAAAACAGATTACTGTCTAACTCCATACACAAAAGTAAACTCAAAATGTATCAAAGACCTGAATGTATGCCATGAAACCATAAAACTCTTAGAAGAATATATAGGCAAAACTCTCTTAAACATAAACATAAGCAACTTCTTCATGAACATATCTACAAGGGCAAGGGAAACCAAAGCAAGAATGGATGAGTGGGACTATATCAAATTAAAAATCTTCTATAGACAAAGGTCCCCATCAGTAGAACTAAAAGAATTCCAACGGTAAGGGAGAATATATTCATAAATGACATATATGATATGGGGTTGACATCCAAAATATTCAGAGAGCTCACACACCTCAACAACCAAAAAGCAAATAATCCAATTAAAAATGGCAGAGGAGCTGAATAGACACATTTCCAAAGAAGAAATTCAGATGGCCAACAGGCACATGAAAAGATTCTCCACATCACTAATCATCAGAGAAATGCAAATTTAAATCACAATGAGACATCACCTCACACCAGTTAGGATGGCCACCACCCAAAAGACAAACAACAACAAATGTTGGCGAGGATGTGGAGAAAAGGGTACCCTGCTACACTGCTGGTGCGAATGAAAACTAGTTCAACCATTGTGGAAAGCAGTATGGAGGTTCCTCAAAAAATTCAAAATAGAAATACCATTTGACACAGGAGATCGACTCCTAGGAATTTACCCAAGAATGCAGCAGCCCAGGTTGAAAAAGACATATGTACCACTATGTTAATCACAGCACTATATACAATAGCCAAGAAATGGAAGCAACCTAAGTGTCCATCAGTAGAGGAATGGATAAAGAAGAGATGGTACAGATACACAATGGAATATTATTCAGCCATAAGAAGAAAACATATCCTACCATTGGCAACAGCATGGATGGAGCTAGAGGGTATTATGCTCAGTGAAATAAGCCAGGTGGAGAAAGACGAGTAACAAATGGTTTCAATCTTCTGTGGAGTATAAAACAAAGAAAAATCTGAAGGAACAAAATAGCAGCATACTCACAGAACCCAAGAATGAACTAACAGTTACCAAAGGGAAAGGGACTGGGGAGGATGGGTGGGAAGGGAGGGATAAGGGGGGGAGGGGCATTACGATTAGTACACATTATGTAGGGTTGTGGAGCACGGGGAAGGTAGTATAACACAGAGAAGACATGTAGTGCTTCTATAGCATCTTACCACGCTTATGGACAGTGACTGTAATGGGGTATGTGGTGGGGACTTGATAATGGGGGAAGTCGAGTAACCATAATGTTGCTCATGTGATTGTACATTAATGATATCAGAAAAGAAAAGAAAATACAAAAAAATAAAAATAAAAACAATGTGGAAGCCTTTGACTCTGGTCATATTTAAAGTCACAGAGGCCGCTTGGTCAGTCAGGTGTCCTGGACAGGCCCCCCACCGTGTATCCCAGGACCCAGCATCGGATCCCCGGGAAGCTTGTCAGGACATCTGGGGTGAATTTCTGTTCAAGACCCCTTCTCTGCTAACAACAGTCCATCCTGGAAACAACAAAGGGACTTGTCCTTATGTCTGGTCCTTTCCTACTGATGAATGGTGAGAGGATTGTCCTCCTCATGCCTGCCGGGATGCAGGGATCAGAAGGACCAGCCCATCGAATGTGCAGCTGATGCACAGCCAAGGTGACCAACCTGCCCGGTTTGCCTGGAACCCTCTGGGGTTTAGTAAATGAAGCCCCCTGTCCTGGGAGGCACTCTAATTCCTGGCAAACCAGGATGCTTAGTCACCCCACAACACAGGGTCCTTCAATCTGAGGTCCCTTCCAGCTCTAACTGTTCTTGGCTCAAAAGCACATGGCATACCCCATCTGGGATGCTCAGGAATGGGGGTGGTGCTAGAAGGATGCCTGAAGAAGGTGGCAGGAGGTGTGGCAGACTGAGGTGTCAGTTTCCTGGTTCCCTGCAATTAGGGAATACTGCATGATATAAGCCTGACCTGTCTGATACTGGACAAGTCCCTGAGGAGAGTGTTCATGAAGGCAAGGCACTGAGAGTAGATGTTAGTGCCCTATCTCCTTCTCTTCATTTGGACCATGGTGTAGGGGCTGGTGGTGATGTAGCCACCTGTGTCCATGAGACATAGCCTGAAGACAAAACCCAGTAAGCTAAATCAAGATCACATGAGATAATGCTTCACCTATAGCCTACAAGGATGGCTATAACAGAAAAGATGGACGAAATCAAGTGCTGACAAGGATGCAGGAAAACTAGAATCCACACCCCAGGGCTGGTGGAAATATAAAACAGTGAGTCCACTTTGGAAAGCAGTGTGGCATTTCCTCAGAATGTTAAACATGGAATTGCAATTATGACCCAGTAGTCCCACACCTAGGTATTCAGCCAGGAGAGCTGATCACACAGTTCAAACACACAGTTGTAGACCGCAGCATTGCCAGTAGCGTAGAGGTAGAAAGAACCTAAATTTCCAATAACTCATGAGAAAATAAACAAAAGCTGGTATATCCCTACAATGGAATATTATTCGGCCATAAAAAGGAATAAAATTGTGACCTACACAACAACAGAGATGATCATTGAAAACACATGATTCTAAGTCGAAGAAACCAGACACAAAAGCCACATTATATGATTCCATTTGCATGAAATGTCGAGAATAGGCCAATCTGTAGATCGAAAGTAAAACCATGCTTGCCAGGGAATTGGGGGGGGTGGGAATGGGGTATGTGACTCAATCCTGGGTGATTTTCTTTTTCAAATGCTTTGAATCTAGATAGTGGTGAATACTGCACAATATTTTGAACATATGAAAATATACTTTAAAGAAAATAATTTTAAAAATAAACCTAAAAGCAAACCTACCCAAGGAGAGAAAGAGCCAAGCCCCTATGGGTATTGCTGAGTCCCAACTTCACAGTGCCAAACCCCAGGCTTTTTCTTGTAGGAACAAATAAATCCCTCTTTTCTTAAGCCTCTGTTGTCAGGTGTCTGTGACTTGGCGCCAAACGCATGCCTCACAGAGGACGAGGCTTTGCTTCCTGGTGCCAGGGGCCTCTGCACACTGGGCAGCACTGCTCCCAGGCCTGGGGTCCAGACCTGGCTCAGTGCGATGTTCTTCTGCTGAATCACTTGGGCAACCACTGGAATGCCACACATAATATGCATGCACATGCACACTCACACAAGCCCACGCACCAAAAGTTGTGTATAAATAGTGCAGGGGACGAACTGTTGTGAGGCTCCACACTTGTGCACGCTTCACGCACCCTGGCTGCCCTTCACCGAGGGGAAGCCCCCAATGTGCGGCTGCACCCAGCCAAGGGAGACACATGCCGACCCCCACAATCACCCACCACCCTCTGTGTGCCTCTCGGCCACAGGCAGACCAGCAGACGTAGCAACAGGGGAGGAAGGGGTGACCCCGTGACAGCTGGTGTCTGAAGGGTGGAGAAAGCTCCCCACCTTCCAGGCCCCATTTCAAAGACCCCGACACCCAACTTGCTTCCATTCACTCAGCGAGTTTGTATCCGTCACCCCGGGCCGTCGATGGGTGGGCAGGCAGTGGTCCTGCCCACTTGGGGGAAACCCTAGTAGCCCCCAGGGCCCTTCTCCATGAGGCTTCCTTCCACAGTCCTTCTAGGCTTCCCCCCAGTAACAGCCCGGGCGGGGACCGAGGGGCCCTGCCTCTGAGGAAACTGTGTGTTTAGGAGGCGGGGGCTGGGGGCAGCCCAGCTCACTGGGAAAAGGAAATGCCTTCCTCACAAACAGCAAAGTTAAAGCCTGCAGATCTCTCCAGATACCCACACAGGCCCCAACATCCCTGCGGGAGCACTCCTGAGGATCCCACGGGCCCCGGGAGTGCAACAGGCCCTAGCTGGAGCCCCCGCCCAAGGCAGCCTGGCAGCCCCTTAGGTTCCTGCTGCCTCCACTGTACAGGTGGTCAAACTGAGGCTCAGCCAGCCAGGCTGGTGGCAGGGCTTCAGCAGGTCTTACTAGAAGCTTCCGTCACCAGCTGAAATCACAGTACTGCCCACGCAAACGATCGGAAGGGCTGCTGCTCTTGTGGAACAAACTACAGGCAAAGGGGTGGTCGAAACGATCTCCCCAGACAGCACTGTATTGAGGGCCCGTAAGGGGACTCAGGTAAACGTCGCCCTGACTGGCTCCCATTGGGCACAGTCGCCTGGAGGCCCACAAATCCCCACATAGCTCTTAACAGGCCTGGGGCCCCCAAGCTCTGTGGAAGCCCACCGGCTGTGGAACCCCGGCTGAGTCTCACACTGGCCCTGCGCACAGGTGCTCTGTTGTCCCGTTCAGATGACCAGACCGAAGCTCAGAGACATGAAGTCAGTGTCCCAGGACCACGCAGCCCCATCCTGTGTGATCCTAAATGATTCTCCTGACGGCAATGCCAGGCTCACTGCCCTCCTTCCCTCCTCCCAGAGGAAGCCCTGCCCTGGTTTCAGGAGAACACAGGATTTTTCACCCAGGCTAGGAAGCTGCATGTGTGGAGACCAGGGACACACTGTCACCTACCCCAGATTTCCACGGGATTCACACAGAGAGGAGCAAGAGTGTCCACGACACAGCAGCTCCCAGGCCTGAGCCACCCGAGCTGATCGGGCCCTGGCATAGTGATTGCCCAGCGCCCATCTGCATGGCAGCGACTGAAGGCCCAGGGCGGCCAAAGGCAGGGGGCATTTTGTCAGGGACCCATTGTGTGTGTGAGTCCCCAGAAACGGAGGATGAAATTCCAGCTCTGCAGACAGGGGTTTGCAGCTCTTCTGGCTCAGGGCCAGCTCTCGGTGAGGCTGGCAGCCATTGGGGGAGGCAGGGCTTTTGTGAAAATGGTCAAATGATACTCTCCTCGGGGTGGCTGGCAAGGGTGGGGGGGCTTGATCTACACCCCCAAGCGAGGGGGCAACTCCGTGATGCGTCCATACAGTGGAATACTGCTCAGCCCCCTAAGGGAACCAGCTCCCGATACACCAACGTGGGGAGACGTGTGATGCCCAGTATAGGAAGCTGGACCCAGGCTGCATACTGTGTGAGCACATTTGTGCGACACTCTGGCAGATGCAAAACTGTAGAGACACAAACTCACCGGTGGTTGCAAGCAGCGGGGGAGAGGAGGGGACTGGCTGCAAACAGGCTGAGGGAACTTTTGGGGCTTATAAAATGTTTCATGTCTTGCAGGGCCAGGCTATGTGAAACGCATGCACTTGTCAATCCCCTTCACCGGCATTCTGAAGACCTGGGCATTTCATTACAGATCCTCACAACCTGACAACACATCTAATATCTTGTGGGGTGAGCCCATCCTATGTGCCATCTGGGGCTGGCTGCCAGGGCCTGGGAAACTGCAGACATGGTGCCGCAGTATGTTTCTCACTGGCTGGCTGAAGGAAAGACAGATACATAATCCCCTGTTGTCGTTCTGCTGGAAAATGAACCTTCATACCCCATTAGACCCCATCAGCAAACAGGCCTGGCCCTGCCCAAGCTCCCAGGAGAGCAGCAGTATGAAGGGTCTCCTCTGGCAGTGGGCCCAGAAGTGACAAGTTCTCAGCTGTCCATAGCTCACAGCATGCCCTCCCTTCCCAACCGCACAGAGCAGCTGGGCATCTGCAAGCTGCCTAGGACCTTAAGTCCTCAAGCCAGGACCTCTTAACTCTGGTTTCCCACCCTGCCTCCACCCCAGACCTGCACTGGGGTGACCCACGTACCCACGCTGTGGAGTAACACCCCCAGAAACCACAGTGCCACCCCGAAGCTCTACGAAGACAAGCGGTAGCATCTCCATTTTACATATGAGCGCACGGTCCGGACTCGGGGGGAGACAATATGCTTCACAAACCCCTGCCGCTGCCTGGCCACAGTGCCCCTGCATCCCAGGGGCCTCGGCACCGCAGAGTCCGGGGCTCCTGCAGTGGATGACAGCACAACAGAGGTGCCGCTATTCCCATATACCATGGTGTCTCTCATCTGGCGCCCCTCCAAGGGAACAGCCCCTCAAAATGTGACCAAGACCAGGGAGGACCCTCCCTTACCTGGGGCCCCATGAGCAGGATCTCTGAGCCTTGAAGGGGATAATCAGAGAAATGGTCTCCCAGGCCTCAAGCTTGGCTCTGTAAATTTTAACTACAAATCCCAATCTGGTTTCTGAAAAGATGCCCTGGCAACTTACCCTCTCTTCCTCTTCCCAAGCCCTCTGAATACCCCATATTCTCCACAATTGCACAGAAGACCCAGAATACCTGGGCTTCCCAAGCTGGGGATCCCTGAGCACCCCACAACTGCCAGTCTTATAGGAAATATAGACCCTTCCACCATAAACTAGAGAAAGCCTGACCAAGGAAATTGGAATCAGTGCTGACCTGAACTCACTCCAGGGCACCTGGGGAACATCACGTTGAGCCCCCGAGCCAAACTGCAGGTTCCAGCCTCACCCTGAGACACTCCCCAGCCCCCAACAGCTACAGGGTTGCCAAATATGACCCCCCAATCCCGCACTATTAGTTGTTTATCAGAAATCCAAAAATACTGGGTAGCCCTATTTTTATGAGGCAAATCTGCAACCCAGGGCAGGTGGTCCTGTTGGAGGGAGGAAGGTGGGCATACAAATAGCTCTGGTCGGCCTGGCCTAGCTCCAAACCAAGAAGGTGTTTGGAACGAGAGTTGTGCTCCCTGCCTGAGACAACCCCACCGGTCACCCCAAGCCTGTGTATGGACAAGGTACACCCTCACACAGCTCCTTCATCAAATCTAACTGGCCCCAGCATGAACAAGGTCTCAGGCTCGGCACTACGCTGTCGCCGTCTGTGACCCCTTTGCTATCATCAGCCATAACCCAGAGCGCTGAGACTGAAATGACAAGTGTTTACCTGTGTGAACATCAGGATGGCAAAATGTCCCAGCAAGCCAGATATTGCTGCAAAAGCGGGAGCAGGGCTCCCAGTAAGGGGCTGGTTCCCCTGGTGTCCCACATGGATACCCAACACCGACCACATAATCCCCCAGTGTTACACTGCCACCCAAATAGGGGCATCCCACCGCCTGCAGGTTTTTCTCCTCCAGGGCTCCCACATAAACCAATCCTTTCCACCACTCTGTCCTGCTTATGAATTCCCACCAGGAATTCCCTTCCAGGTTCCTCCAGGATTCCCGTCTTCTGGGCCCCATGTACTCCCAGAAGGTCCGTATTCCTGGGTCATGGGCCCTGCTCTGCTCCCCAGAGTTTGACTATCAATTCCTAAGGTCTTGCTTCTGGGGGCTCCTTGAGGCTTCAACAGACCCGTTGAGCTGGGCTCACACTCCTGGCTTCTCCCAGAGAACCTGGCTGGGCTATGACAGATATGCCTCCAAATGGCCAAGAGTCCAAGGGCTGAAGGAAGCAGGATGGATGACATTCAGGGAGCAAAATCCCTGGCTCAGGTGTGGGGGAAGACACGGTCTGTTGTGTTGGGGAGAAGAAGCTGCGGGGAAATGGAGAGCAGGAGGCTCAGGGAAAAACCCTGGGATTCCCACCATTGTGGGGGACACGCCCCAGAGATGGCAACTGAGGAATAGCAGAGAGTCTGCTTTCCAACGTGGGCCAGGTTTCTTAGGCAGAACTTCATTTAATCATTCCTTCCCTGATGTAGACATTCAGTGAGTATTTGGTACCAGCCCTGGGTCACCAGGGACTCTAAAGCAAGGCTCTGTTCCTGCCCTTTCCCTTGTGTAACTGGGAAGACAGACATGTAACTTCTGAGGGAGTTCAATGTTGGGACAATGAAAGGAAAGTGTGTCATGGGGACACAGAGCTAGCATGTTGGCCACCCTGAGGATGGAGAAGGCTTCCAGCCCAAGGATAAGACAGTCAGCTAGGACCTGAAGGAGGAGAGCAAAGGGACAAGTTCTTCAACCCCTACCCCCACCCCAGCCAGGCAAAGCCATTAAAGGAAGCCCCTCATCTCCTGCAGGAGAAGGGTGGGGAGAACCTTCCAGGTAAGGGGAACAGCAGGTGCAAAGGCCTTCCAGGAGAACTGCAGGCTTCCAGGATGGACTGAGGAAGCAGATGAGATCTGGAGGAAATAAACAAGAAGGCAGATTGAGGATGGATCAGGAGATGTGGTGTGTGGTACCAAGGTCACACTCAGTACATGCATGCCCCAAGGCATCACCCAACACGTCACCGTAAGACCTTCACCTGGGGTGTCAGACAACCAGGCTGCCACCAGACTGTGGACACCCTGGCTGCTGGAGACAGGCAGGCTGCAAGAACAGCCACCTCTGAGGCCCCTAGAATCAGTCTGCCTTTCCGAGCATCAAACACTGACAACTGTCACTGTGTCCAGCCAGCCTATCTCTGGGAGACTACCTTAAATGAACAGATAAAATGTATTTGTGATTAGCACATTGCAAATAAATGGCCCTTCCTGCAGCTCTAAGAACAGTCCTCTTAAGTAGGTTAAGCATGCCCCTACAAGGCTGTCTTCAAGACCCAGTTTTGCAACCTTTGGCCCCAAGCTCCCATGTTTTAAATGAGCAAGCAATGAGTGGTTGCACAGTTCCAATCCTTGATTGTTTCCTCCACTGGGGTCCTCTGGGTCAGATGGTGACTTTCTAGGTCACCCTCAGAACAGGCTGCAGAATGGGGTGCGGTCTTAAGCCCTGCACATCCCAAAACCAAGTTGGGTGTTCCAACGTCCGGTCATGTTGGGGCCAAGCCTGTCTCTTTGTCCAACAGTCCCTGTTCAGAGGAAGTTAGAGTCAACCTCAGACCCTCCTGGGACCTCACTTGACGGCTCATCATGGCCACATCACTGCCCCCATCACTGTTGGCCCTCTGCCCATCCCCTCCCCACCAGCAGCCAGCAGCCTCCAAGCCACAGCCACCTCCACTTCCGAATAAATAAATCCATGCCAGTGCCCTTTCCCTTTGGGAATGTCTGCTGAAATAAGCGGGCTGTTCCGAGGCACCTCCCAAGTCCCCAGGTCCTGGGCCAGCGCCGAGGAGCAAGCAGCGCTAGCCACGCGGCAGCCAAACACTAGGAAGGAGATCATGGCCGGAGGGGATCAGAGCAGTATCCAGCCACCCATTCCTCCTGCTGGGAGTAGGAAGAGGAAGCCCCCAAAATGCCCACTCCTCCAGAAGATGTACGGGTCTGCCCCTCACCCTGCTACAAGGCCCAGGGCACTCCCAGGGCAGCCTCACACCCCAGAACACAGGGACAAACCATGTGAGGCCAGGGCTTCCCCAGTGGCCAGGCAGGGAGACGCTGTCATGCTGAGGTACTTCACTGGGGCTATGATGAGGTCACAGGAGCCTCCCACCCCGTGTCTCCGCCGGGAGGCTGGGTCACAGGGCTACACATGCGCAGCTCAAGGGATTGCCTACTCCATTACTGCCAGGAGGGCAGAACCCTTAGTTGCAGGGCCCCCCAAACCCTGATTCCAGGCCACGGCCCCATCCCTCTCCTTGGCTGCAGGCCAGGCTTGGGGCCCAGGAGAGGCGTCAAGCCCATCATTCCGAGGGTTCAGGCTGGGTGGTGTGCATCAAGCACCCTTTGGCCCCTCCACGGGCCTCTCACCCAACTGTGGGGACTCAGAGACCACCCAGAGACAGGGCACCCCCAACTTGCTCCTCTTAACGTTTTGTTTCCCCTACTGCCATCCTTTGAGTTTTCTCCACCCAGCCAGGTGTTCAGCTGCCACCGCTTGGGGCCACTGCTGCCCTAAGGGCTCTAACAGAAACAACCGTGCTTGGGCAATACTCCTGTGTTGGACTCTGCTTGTGCATGGGGGGCCCGGGTCCAGAGGTGGCCCAGCCTGAGGAAGGCAGATGTGGGGGGTGCAGACCCGCCCCCTTCCCAGCACCCTTTCCCCCCCACTGGCGCCCGCCACCACCAGCAGAAGAACGGATCTCATTGGCCAACTGCAGCAGCGTCGTGCACCCACGGCCCGCCCTGGGTGCCCCCCAACCACGGAAGGGACAGCTCCTGGCTCACAGCCCCTCCTGACTGGTGGGGGTGTCCTTCCATCCCTTCCCCAAGGCCCGAATTTTAATCGCAGTCACGTGCCCGCAATTCACCCAAAAGCCGGCCCCAGAATCTGGAACAACTTGAGGGGTAGGGGCAGGGACCATGGGGGTGGAGGGGAAGGCGAGAAGGGCCTCGGCGCCCACACCCCGCAAAAGTTTCTCCTACCTTGAAGGATTCACAAGCGCTCCTGCCGGCGGCGCCCCGGCCCCGGCCCCGACCCGAGGCCAGGCTTCAGCCTCCTGCCACTGCGTCCTTAATTAATCCGGGTGAATGAAGGAGAGGCGACGGGAGGTCGGGCTGCGGGGAGCGCGGGGCACTGCGCGGGGAATGGAGCCGAGAGCCGGAGCGCAGGGATGCTCTCTGTCCTGTGATCCCAGTAAGGTCGCCCGCCACTCGTCCTGCCCTAATCCCAGCCCCAGGCACCACCACCACCCACCGGCTGTCCCCTGCTTGCGGGATTAGCCCGCCCCCCTGGGCACCGTAGGGGAAGCGCCACGCTGCGCCACGCCCCCGGGGCACCGAGGGCGCGCTGCCCCAGTCCCCGCCACAACGGGGGCCTGCGGGTGGCGCGCCAGTGGCCAGGGTGCCCCCGGAATGCCCGGTGATACACCTCCGCCTCCCCTGTGCCTTCCCTTCTGGAAGAGAGAGGCAGCTCAGGCCATGTGGGGGGTTGGGGGCGGGGTGGCACGCGGGGCCCGTGGTAGAGGGTCACGGCCACGAAGCGAGCGTGGGGAGTATCCCAGGAGGGGATTCCAGGGCCGTGGGCGTTGGCTGGGGAAGCTGAAGTCGGCTCGCTGGTCACTCCCACCTTACCTGGTTTGTCTTCCGGTGGCTCTTCCTAGGGACCCCTTTCAGCCTTTTTTCCCTGGAATGGGAAGGAAGGCAGTGACATGCCCAAGGTCACAGAACATCCAGTTGGACACCCCAGGTCCCAACGTTTCTGGGCTGCCCTCCATCTGATACACAGACTCAGGCTTTTAGCCTGCTGCCCCACATCCAGGAATCTCGTAGCGCTTCTTCCATTCTTTCCAAAGTCATACATCCTCATCCAGCCCAAGGAGGTCCCTGAGCCTCGCCATAATGGGCACTGCTGAGAGGAACACACGCCAGGTAGTCTGCAACCCCAGGGAACTCCTGGTTAGAAGGACACAGACAGATGGTAGATTGGGGATATCCTAGGTCCTAGCAAAGCCCAGACGGTCTTTCCCCAGCGTCCTGGGCATGCAGTGGGTACATGGTAAAGGGTAACGTTGGCTGACCAGCTGTGCCACTGGTGAGCCCACAGCCCATCAGAGAGAGCCCCTCATGGGCATGCTATGTCCACAGTGCCCAGCCAAGTCTGAGCCCAGAGTGACCTTCCTGCCCACTGAAAGCCTTACCCACAGATGGCCTTGGCCAAAGCAGAGGGGATTGGGGATGAGGTCACAGAAACTCCCTCTGGCAATGCTCCCCATTCTCCTCTTGGGTCCTCTTCCCAATCCCCCTCACTGCCAGGAGGTCTGGGATACCTCAGGGAACCAATGTACCCACCTGTCATTTGCAGGCCCTGCTGTGGCAGTAATGGCTGACAGGAAGAGCATGGCCTGGAGGATGACTGTGTGGGCTCAAATCCTGGCTTCCTCTTACCACCATGTGACCTTGGGCAGGGCAGTTCTCCACGTTCCAGTTCCCTGTCTCCATTTTCTCCTTCCCACAGCCTCTTGGTCAACCAGACTGTGGCCGCACAGTGGGTAACAGCAATGATGGGCACCCTTGCTAAGCATCTATTGGTTTGGTCATATTGTATGCATATAAAATCTCTGTTCTTTACACTAAACTGGTGGCAGAAGGGGTGGGGGGCGTCCTCTTGGCCTTGTTTCACAATGAGAGGAAGTGACTTTCTTGGGGACATACAGCATGTCAGTGTTGGTGCTGGGACTGGCTCTACAGCCCTGGTTCTGCCCAATGACCTGTGGTCCCTCTGTTACATCTGCATTGGCCCATGAGGTGTTGGGAATAAGTCATGGCCCCAGAGGGCACAGCTAAGGGCAAGTGGATTCGAAAAAGGGCTGGCTGGCTTTCCGGCCTGTTTAGTTATGAGCAGAATGCTTTCTGCACTTCCTCATCCTGGCAGAGTGCCAGAAGCCTCTGGAAACCGAGGCCTAGAAGAGCAGAGTCCTGGTAGTGGTGGAGTACTGGGATGTGTGCTCTGTACTGCCCTCTGCTGGCAGAATACAGAGCAGCAATAATACAGGTGTAGGGCTGGGGATGAGTGCTGCCTTCCAGCCTCTGGGCTGCTCTGCCAATCCACAACAGCCAGTTTGACGTGAGCCTCACCCAGGCAGAGACTGGCGGCAGTGTAGTGCAGAAAAAAGCCTTGGCCTCGCATGTCCAGGCCCTACTCAGTTGGGTATGACCAGGGAATGATGCCTGGCATCACGTTTACTGGCTGTGTGTGCTAGGCAAAGTGGATTGGCCTACCTGAGCCTCAGCTTACTCATCTGTAAAATGGAACCAAGATAGTCCTTTCTTCGTAAGCCTGCTATGAGGATTCAGTGACCCTGATAAAGGAAAAATGCTTAGTGTAGTACCTGGCACATAATATAGATGCTTGATAAGAGGTAAGTCTGAATTCTTTTACTTATTGGCTTCATCTAGGGACGAAATCAGATTCAGAGTCTTTGCTTGAACTGTTCTTCCTGAGGAGGTGGAAATTCTAAAGACAAAGTCAGAGGCATTCCATTTTTGTCAAGTTCAATTCATTCTGAGAAGGGAAGCAGTGGCTCCCACAGCTGAGAGGGGCGTCTGGTTGAGACGTCCATGCCAGTGGCTCCTTTCCCCCTACAGGACACTCCCAGGCTCTATGAAGCCCATGTGCACTGGCCCTGCCTCATCCTCCCCGGGGCCTGGGTGGTTCCGCCCTACTAAGCAGATGAGGACACTGAGGCTCCATTACCAATAAATCCCCAAACACTGGCAGCTGTCCAGAACCCGACGTCTGCCCCATAATCTAACCATTCTACTCACCCTACAGTAATAACTAAATGTACTGTGTTAAATACTTTATGTGCATCACCTCATTTAGGCATAATCAAGCAACCTATATGGTACGGGGTGTGCTCATTTAAAGCATGAAAAGAAGAACCAGAATGATTACCGTCCTTTTCCCAAGGCCATTCAGCTAGTAAGTGTCATACAGAATAGACTTCAAAACAAAGAAACTTACAAGAGACAAAGGACATTAAATAATGATAAAAAGGTCAGTACAACAAGAGGATATTACTATTATAAATATCTATGCACCCAAAAGAGGATCACCTACATATGTGAAACAAATACTATCAGAATTAAAGGGGGAAATAGAATGCAATGCATTTATTTAAGGATACTTGAATACACCACTCACTGCAAAGGACAGATCAACCAGACAGAAAATAAGTAAGGAGACAGAGGCACAGAACAACATATTAGACCAGATGGAGCTTACAGACATTTACAGAACACTCCATCCAAAAGCAATAGGATACACATTCTTCCCAAGTGCACATGGAACATTTTCAATAATAGATCATATACTAGGCCACAGAAAGAACCTCAGTAAATTCAAAAAGACTGAAATTGTACTAACCAGCTTCTCGGATCACAAAGGTATGAAACTAGAAATAAATTACACAAAGAAAACAAAAATGCCCACAAACACATGGAGGCTTAATAACATGCTCCTAAATAATCAATGGATCAAGACCAAATAAAAACAGAGATCAAGAAATATATGGAGACAAATGACAACAATAATTCAACACCACTAAATCTGTGGGATGCAGCGAAGGCTGTTCTAAGAGGGAAATATATTGCAATACAAGCCTACCTCAGGAAAGAAGAAAAATCCCATATGAACAGTCTAACCTCACAATTAATGGAACTAGAAAAGGAAGAAAAATGTGGCCCAAAGTCAGTAGAAGGAGGGACATAATAAAGATTAGAGAAGAAATAAATAAAACTGAGAAGAATAAAACAATAAAAAGAATCAATGAAAGCAGGAGCTGGTTCTTTGAGAAAAAAAACAATACAGATAAAGCCTTAGCTAGACTTATCGAGAAAAAAAGAGAGTCTGCACACATAAACAGAATCTGAAGTGAGAAAGGAAAAATCACTACGGACACCATAGAAATACAAAGAATTGTGAGAGAATACCATGAAAAGTTACATGCTAACATACTGGATAACCAACAAGAAATGGACAACTTTGTAGAAAAATACAACCTTCCAAGGCTCACCCGGGAAGAAACCAAAAATCTGAACAGCCCACTTGCCGGAAAAGGAATTGAATTGGTAATCCAAAAACCATATAAGAACAAAATGCCTGGACCAAATGGTTTCCCTGTTGAATTTTATCAAATATTTACTGAAGACCTAATACTCATCCTCCGTAAAGTTTCTCAAAAAGTACAAGAGGAAGGAATACCCCCAAACTCATTCTATGAGACCAACACCACTCTAATACAAAAATCAGGCAAACACACCATCAAAAAAAGAATATTCCAGACCAATGTCCCTGAAGAACATACATGCAAAAATTCTCAACAAAATATTGGGAAACCGAATTAAAAAATACATCAAAAAGTTCATCCATTATGATCAAGTGGGATTCATTCCAGGGATGCAAGGATGGTACAACATTCGAAAATCCATCAACATCATCCACTACACCAACAAAAAGAAGGACAAAACAATATGATCATCTCCATGATGCTGAAAAGGCATTCAACAAAATTCAACATCCATTCATGATAAAAACTCTCAACAAAATGTGTATAGAGGGCAAGTACCTCAACATAGTAAACGGCATATATGACAAACCCACAGACAACATTATACTTAACAGTGAGAAGCTGAAAACTTTTCCTTTGAGATCGGAACAAGACAAGATGCCCACTCTACCCACTTTTATTCAACATAGTTCTGGAGGTCCTAGCCAAGGCAATCAGACAGCATAAAGAAATAAATGGCATCCAGATTGGTAAGGAAGAAGTCAAATTGTCTCTGTTTGCAGATGACATGGTAATGTAGCTAAAAAACCCTAAAGAATACACTCCAAAACTACTAAATCTAATATCTGAATTCAGCAAAGTTGTGGGATACAAAATTAATACACAGAAATCTGTTGCATTCCTATACACTAATGGTGAACTAGCAGAAAGAGAAATCAGGAAACAATTACAGTCAGAATCGCATCAAAAAGAATAAAATACCTTGGAAAAAACCTAACCAAGGAAGTGAATGAACTAAACCCTGAAAACTACAAGACATTCTTTAGAGAAATTAAAGAGGACACTATTAAATGGAAATTCATCCCATGCTCTTGGCTAGGAAGAATAAATATTGACAAAATGGCTATCCTGACTAAGTCAATCTCAATCTACAGATTCAATGCAACCCCTATCAAAGTACCAACAGCATTCTTCAATAAACTAGAGCAAATAGTTCTAAAATTCATACGGAATATCAAAAGACCCTGAATAGCCAAAGTAATCCTGAGAAGGAAGAATAAAGCAGGGGGAATTACACTCCCTGACCTCAAGCTCTACTACAAAGCCACAGTAGGCAAGACAATTTGGTACTGGCACAAGAACAGACCCATAGTCCAGTGGAACAGTATAGAGAGCCAGGATACAAAACCAAGCACATATGGTCAATTGATAAACGATAAAGGAGCCATATATATACAATTATGAAATGACAGCCTCCTCCACAGCTGGTGTTGGCAAAACTGGACAGCTCCATGTAAGAGAATGAAACTGGATTACTGTCTAACCCCATACACAAAAGTAAACTGAAAATTGATCAAAACCTGAATGTAAGTCATGAAACCATAAAATTCTTAGAAAAAAATATAGGCAAAAATCTCTTGGACATAAACATCAGCAACTTTTCTTAAACCTATCTCCCCGGGCAAGGGAAACAAAAGCAAAAATGAACAAGTGGGACTACATCAAACTAAAAAGCTTCTATACAGCAAAGGACATCAGTAGAACAAAAAGACATCCTACAGTATGGGAGAATATATTCATAAATGACATATCCGTTAAGGGGTTGACATCCAAAATATATAAAGAACTCATGCACCTAAACAAACAAAAAGCAAATAAGCCAATTTAAAAATGGGCAGAGGAGCTGAACAGACACTTCTCCAAAGAAGAAATTCAGATGGCCAACAGGCACATGAAAAGATGCTCCACATCCCTAATCATCAGAGAAATATAAATTAAAACCCCAATGAGATATTACCTCACACGGGTAAGAATGGCCACCATCCAAAAGACAAACAACAACAAATGTTGGCAAGGATGTGGAGAAAGGGTAACTAACCCTCATGCACTGCTGGTAGGAATGTAAATTAGTTCAACCATTGTGGAAAGCAGTATGGAGGTTCCTCAAAAAACTCAAAATAGAAATACCATTTGCCCCAGGAATCCCACTCCTTGGAATTTAGCCTAAGAAGGCAGCAGCGCAGTTTGCAGAAGACATACATACCACTATGTTTATTGCAGTATTATTTACAATAGCCAAGAAATGGAAGCAACCTAAATGTCCATCAGCAGATGAATGGATAAAGAAGATGTGGGACATATTCACAATGGAATATTATTCAGCCATAAGCAAATCCTACCAATTGCAACAACATGGGTGGAGCTAGAGGTTATTATGCTCAGTGAAATAAGCCAGGCGGAGAAAGACAAGTATCAAATGATTTCACTCATCTGTGGAGTATAAGAACAAAGTAAAAACTGCAGGAACAAAACTGCAGCAGACTCACGGAACCCAAGAATGGCCTAACAGTTACCAAAGGGAAATGGACTGAGGAGGATGGTTGGAAAGGGAGGGGTAAGCGGGGGAAACGTGGCATTATGATTAGCACATTGAATGCAGCAGTGGTGGACATGGGAAAAGCAGTATTTATAGGGAAGACAAGTAGTGATTCTATAGCATCTTACTACGCTGAGGGACAGTGACTCAAGTGGGGTATGTGAGGGTGGAGTTGATAATAGGGAGTCTTGTAACCATAATGTTGTTCAAGTGATTGAACATTTTTGATACAAAAAAAAAAGAATTGGCATACCTATCAGTACAGTGTCTTAAAAGAACAATTGATAATATGGTTGAATGTTTGTAACCATAATGTTTCTCATGTGAAACCTTCATAAGATTGTATATCAGTGATACCTTAATACAAACGAACAAACAAAAAAAAGGGAAAGCTGAATTCCAATTCAATTTTTCAAACGTATTTATATGCATATAAAAAGGCCAACAAAAAAAAGACTGCAAAATATTAATAACGGTAGTTATTTCTGGGTGGTAGAATTATGAGTGGTTTATATTTTCTTTTTGTGCACTTCATATATTTCCTACAGTAAACATGTATTACTCATACATCAGAATAAAACATTATATTTCAAACTGGCTACTTGTATGATAATGACAAGACAGAGATAAGGAATAGAGAAGGAAAGTGTAAAACTAAAACAAATTCTTCTTCTTTTTTAAATCGTTTTCTTATATAAATACAAGATTTTTGATTCATCTGGGCTATACTGGCTGCAGACTAACTTTAAGAAACAAATATAATGACACCTGGTAAAATAACACTGCAGATGTACCCTGCAGTGGTAAAAGATGTCTTCTGGAGAACAGTGGCAGTGAAAGCAACAGACTTAGCATGTTGTAGTTTAACAGTGGCCTGCGTCAAGAGGCTGGGACAGAACACAGGTGACCAGTATCTGGAAAAAAAATTTTATATTATTTTAGCAACATAGGCTAAGGTAGTACAGACTTTTGTTAGTGGGGTCATTTATCTATAGGGAAAGTGCTCGGTGCAGTGTAAGAAACACCTCATTTCAGGAAATCTACACCAACCTTAGGTCTACCATTGATCAGAGATAAGATAGAGGACAACACATTTAACTGGGAATGGGACAGACTATAGAATATCAGAGGTAGAGAAAATCTCAAGGATGACATGGCCCAATGATCTCATTTTGAAGAGACCAGGAAAGAATATGACTGGCCCCACATCACACAGCCAGTTACATTTCCTTCTTTTTGATCCCCTGTTTTATTTGCCCTACTAAAGTATCTTTAAAAAACATTAACAAGAAAAATACTTAAGGAAGGTAAGAGCAATGGGACAACTGATGAAATATGGATAATGTTAATACCCATCATTTGTTGAAAGTCAGCTATTTGCCAGATACTAGACTAGGCCTTTTACATATATGCCCCCATGAATCGTCTGAGGTAGATGGTACACCCTCTATTTTGCACACGAAGAAAATGAGGCCACGAGAGATTAAGGGACTACCAAAGGCCACAAGGCCAGTTAAGTAGTTGTTCTAGGACTCAAACCAAAACTTAACTAGCTTCAAAGCAATTGCTTTCTACTTTTCTCTCTCAACCCCAGAATCATGGTGAACTGTGTTAATCAGGTTATTTGTCACCCAAGTCTTTGCTGAGGGGTTGCATGTTTTACATAGGGAAAGGAGAGGCATTGGAAATACAGGGCACTTCCTCAAGAGAATATTTGCAGGGGCCAGCAAAGCAGGAGACCTGATGGGACAGATCAAACTGTCCTATATGGAACCCCAATGTTTGGACATAAATAAAGTGCTAATTTCTTATGAAGATCTTAGCACTGGTTTCCAAACAACAGCAACAAATGCCTCATTTGAGATGAAAACTCTTGGCATAGTCAAGATTTGTGCATTTGCTCTGTTCTACGAATTAACACAAAAGAGAAGTCTATGCTTAGTGCCAAGTGACAGGGAGGGCCATGCTATGAAGAGGCAGAAAAACACTCTGTCAGCACCAGAGGGGAAAAGACCTGGTATTTTCATAACTATAAGCACCAGCACTACTTGGAAACCTAAAAAGCTCTTAAACTAATATCTTCAGAAAGTTTTGGTACTGGAAAATACATGTTAAAAACAACTTTTCTACACATCTGGGGTTCTGAAACAGAAATGCAATTTTCTTGCACTTAATTTATTGAAAGCCTTACTATTTAAATTCCTTTAGGAAAAAAGGGTTTTGATTTGAAGGGGACTATGAAGGGTTCTCTGACTAGGTCACCCAGTGGTCATGTTCCCATTTGCAGGCTTAGGTAAATGAGCCTTACTCTACATTTAATGGGTGTGTTCTCATGGGGGTTACAATGGGCTGTGGGCATGCTTTAGATTTCTGAAAGCCTTATGCTGTAAATGGCAATCTGAGCAGCATATTTTGGGCATGGAAGTCATACTCACAGGATGGCCTGTTCGTGAGTGTCAGAAGGAGAGCCCTCGGGCCTGACCGCAAATGGCATGTGGCAGCAATTTTGGGAGAGTGCAGCAGCGGCAGAGGCCACAATGAGGGCTTCTGAGAGGGATTCGGAGCTCTTCTTGCTCAAGATTGCATTCATGGGCTGGATGACCTGATTCTGAATGGAGAGAGAGACCCGGCTTGAGGTCTTCCTGCTTCAGGAAGGTGGTAGGGCCACACCTCCCTCCTGACCAGGCTCGAGTATGTCTGTTTCCAGTGTTCACATGGAAGGTCTTTTAGCCATTAATCCATATTGGCAGAGGGTGGAAAAGGCAAATATCCTACATTAAACATAAAACTTGGATTTGGTTGTTTTTTCCCATCTTCTAGTACAAACTGAAATTCATGCATTTATGTTTGCCAACCATTTGTTGAATGCTTACTATACAAATGCAAGACAGTCCCAGATAAATACTGAGATATTAAAGTATATTACAAAATACATTGTTCAATGCCTATATATATGTTGGCACTGTGTGACATGTAAGGTTACATGCAGTAATTCAGATCTTGACAAAAACCATGCAAAGACTGATGTTATCAATGTTTTCCCAAATGAAGGAACTGAGGCTAAAGGAGGGTTAGTAACATCTACAAGTTATAATGGGGGAGTGGGGGGTGGAGAAGCATAACCAAAATTCACATGTAGGTCTGTACACCTCCAAAGTCCTTCCACAGTAGGATATGTACTTTCCTGAATGCTCTCACCCTCCCAGCTAAACTACCTCCCCTCCCAACCCACCTCTCAGCAGCACCTCAGGCCCAAGTTTGTATTTACAAGACCAAACCTTAGCCAAAACGTACATTAGAAAGAAACTAAAACAAGTCTCCATTAAGAACTAATGGGCTGCTTAAAGGAGAAAACTGAAAGCAATTATTTTTTTCAAATTAGAACCTAAAAGGCATTATTAACATTCTGGAGGTTGTTTGCTTAAGAGGAAACATTTTCCACTTCAATGAGTTATGTTTTTTAAAATATACCACCTAACAAAAGAGCTCCCTTGCTCCCTGTGGTTAAAGTGGGGTTCCTGTGGCCAGGGTCCTCACTGAACTTAAATGTAACTGGCCTGTTGCTATGCTACTGCTTCCACACCTTTACGCAATAAGCCATTATTGTGTTAATGTAAAGAGTTCCGCCCAGTGCTCTGCCTGAGACTGGGTGGTGGGGCTGCAAGGCTGTAGGAGACTGGAGCAGAGGGCTGGAGTGGTGGCTGTATGTGATGGATGGTTGGAGGGGCTCAGAGGTAGAGACCAGCTTGCAGCATCCGAAGCAGCAGTGATAACACAGACGCGCTCTGAGTGAACGGGATTTTAGTGACTGACCTTTCGCTTGGAAATAAAGTTGGGTATAACTTTTCACCCCAAGAACCCTTTGCTGTAAATTTCTTTGGTCACAGTGAATCTATAGCGAACTTGCCTGGGGCTGAAACTCATTTGCAAGACATTCCCCAAAGTGTTATTCACAAGTCAACATGTAATAATTTTCTTTAATTGTACAAATTATATTTTCCATCACTAAGCTGTTGACACGTTCAAATGGCTGACTATTCACCAGAATGGTTACGTCAAAAGGAGTGACAGCAAAATTACACTAGCCAAATACCTGGTTAGTCGAAGCTTGGAAATAAAGCAAGAAAAATTTCAAGCCGTATATGTGGAATACCAGCAATTCGTCTACTACACTGTGTATGGGAATATCCCCAAAGGATTGTACCATAAGTTCCCCATTCCTGCACAGAAATTAAGAGTATTATATCTCTAGACCTCCTACAATTTAGGATGAAGGAGAAGACAACAGAAGAATGCCAATACATGAATAAATTATTAGATCACATCCCAGGAAAAATATGAAATTAATCCAAATTAGGACAGATAATTACTTACTGTTTACTTGAAGAAACTCATAAAAGAAATGTAAGTTCTAACTTGGAATGCAAATTTCTTTTCCTAAAATTAAAACAACTGCACCTTTTATTTTAAATCCCATAGATCAAGGGTTGGTAACCTTGATCACAAACAAGAGGTGCAAAGAGGGACCTACTCAAAGAATTCGCACACACATTCCAACTAAAGTTTCTTTCAGGTTAAGAAGCTCCTCTTGAAAAATAAAAAAGAAAAAAAGAGAATAAACTCCTGGTAAATGTCTTGGTAGACACATATGCTTCTCAGTGAACATGTTACTCAGCAAAGATTATCTAAGATTTATCCATGCTACTGATGGCGCATGTCATTTCGAAGCACAGAGCATTTAACAAGAGAAAGAGGATTTGCATGGGCCCCCCACGTGGAGAGCATTCATGAGACTAGCACTATGGGGTCCCAAGGAGGGAGGGGAAAAAAGAGCCACACACTGGGCCTCCTCACCACCCCCTAATGACATGTCCATATCCATACCCCACCTAAAGCAAGTGTAATGATGTGTTTGCATGTCTATCCCAGAGACAACCAGTCTCTGGAGGACAGGCATGACGTTTTTCTACTTTTCATTCTCAGTGCCAAACTCAAGATGATGAGTAACTACACCCCAAAGCTGACTGAAAAGCCTTTTCTGAAAAAAACTATGCTTAGCAGATAAAGTCATGACCCCCTTTGGGTTTCGGGTCTGAGAATTTTTAGCAGGCATTTCCTTGGTGAATGGCTCTGTCCCCACATGGTCCATGAGCTTGTAAGTGGTGGCCACAAATAATGCTGTTGTTTCCAGTCCTTCTTCAAACTGGTGACACACTCCTACCAGTTCATCCAGATGGGCAACAAGGTCCTGTCACAACCAAACAGAAGTGTGTTAGAACTTAAGTGATAACAGAAATGAGATGCACAAATCACTGTCACTCCATTGCAGACAGTGAGATTTGAGAAATATCACTCTAAATCTGAGACCACCACAGTCACTTCATGCCTTCTCAGAAAAGGTGCTTAGGCAGATAGAAAAGTGTATCATACAGGCACTGGAAGAGAATCATATCTTCTGCAGCTCTGATCAGGGTCCTTCCTGACCACTCACACTCCAGCCCAAGCCTGGGAGTCACGGCACTGAAGGCACCAGCTCTCCAGGCAGAAGACCGGTTGGCCACACTGTGGAGCAGCCAGAAAGCATTGTGCAGAGATGGACTACATGGCCGTCCATTTGGATACAGCCTTTAAAGCAGGGCATTCCTCTTTCTCAGCCAATGCCCTAAAGGATGAAGAGACATACTCCTCCCCTGGACAACATGATGAGACAGCAACGTGCCACTGTACATAAAAATTAACTTAAAATGGATTAAAGACTTGAATGTAAGGCTTGAAATCATAGAAACTATATAAGAAAATATAGGTCATTAGCTCGTTGACATCAGTGTTGGCAATTTTGATTTTTTGGATCAGACACCAAAAGCAAAGGCAACAAAAGCACAAATAAATAAGTGGGACTACAACAAATTAAAAAGCATCTGCAAAAAAAAAAATGAAAAGGCAGCCTACAGAATGGGAGAAAATATTTGCAAATTACATATCTGATAAGGGGTATATCCAAAATATATAAAGAACTCATACATCTCAATATCAATAAAACAAACAACCCAATTAAAAAATGGACATAGAATCTGAACAGTTTTCCAAGGACCTCACACCTCTTAGAATGGCTATTATCAAGAAGATAAGAAATAACAAGTGTTGACAAGGATATGGAGAAAAGGGAATCCTTGTGCACTGTTGGGAATGTGAATTGATTCTATCACTATGGCAAACAGCATGAAGAGTCCTCAAAAAAATAAAAAATGGAACTCTCACAAAATCTAGCAATTCCAATTTTGGATATTTATCTGAAGAAATGAAAACACATGTCAAAAAGAAATATGCACCCCATGTTTATTGCAGCATTATTTACAAGAGCCAAGATACAGAGCAGCCTAAGTCTCCATCAACAGATAAATATATTGTAATGGATATATACAATTGAATATTATTCAGTCATAAAAAAGGATGAATCCTTGCCATTTGGAACCACATAGATGGACTTTTAGGGCATTATGCTAAGTGAAATATGTCAGACAGGGAAAGACAAAATTAATGAGCTCACCTAAATGTGGAACCAAAAAGAAAACACAAGCTCTTAGATATAGAAAACAGATCGGTGGATGCCAGAAGTGGGGTGCAGGCGTGCAATGAGTGAAGGTAGTCCAAATGTACAAACTTCTATTATAAAATAAATAAGTCATGGGGTTTTTCCATACAGCATAGTGAGTATAGTTAGTAATACTGTATTGCATATTTGAAAGTTGCCAAAAATAAATCTTAAAAACTCTCTTCACAAGAAAAAAATTCTGTAACTTTGAATAGTGATGGATGTTAACTAGACTTATGGTGGTGATCATTTCACAATATATACAAATTTCAAATAATGATATTGTATACCAGAAACTAATATAATGTGTGTTAATTATACTTCAATTAAAAAGAAATAATCAAAATTGACTTCATCTAATGAGTAATATTATTCCCAAATCCACCTAAAACAAAACTACATCCAGATCAATCCAGGCCAAGCCTATGAACAGCTCTCACCTTAGGGTTCCTATGACTAATTCTTTAGACTAAATGTATACAGCTAGATCTACCACATTTCACTCCCTATCATCCACTGTCATTTACAAAGTGTAGTACCATCTTGTTATGTACTAAATTTCTGTATTTATACATGGTATTATACATTGCATACCTCTTAATCATGTCCAGATCAGGTATCATTGCTATGTAGATTTAAGCTTTTTATACTTTCTTTATTGTAATATACACTATGTTGTTATTCCTATTTACTCACATTGATCCTGTACCAAACTTCAAACTCCATGAAACCAGAGACAGTGTTTAGTAGTAACTTTATGATCACTCAACAGTTTATCTATGATATAATAAATGAATGAGTAAAGTCTTAATACAGCCATCAATACTCATCAATAAATTCTAGCAGGAATCAGAGAGTATACTTGAATCAAGAAAACTCTAGGAGAGTTTATTTAGAAAAGAATGATTTACAGTAGTGTAGACAGGACACAGAGGACTACAGAGCAACTGTACAGGATCCTAGAACGTTAATGGGAAGGTTTCTTGCTACCCTTAGGACCAAAGCAACAAGCTAAGGGAGACCTTACTAGAACCTGGAAAGAAAGAGACTCAGACACAGAACAGGTCAATTTACGTGTAGTAGTCATCACTCATCAATGGGCATAGCTAGTCCAAAACTACCTCCCAGAGAGGGAACCAGGGGAATAAATAATTTTGAACGTTTCTCCACTTCCTATGATATTTTCTTGGAGTTTTCTATTAGCTGGACTCAACTGGAAGCCTGAAGACATAATAACCTCTAATTACAGTGGATACATGTCAACTCGTGTGGCAGAGAACAAGATAGAAAAGGGCAGAGAACAGAGCTAGAAGGAAACCAGCATCCACCTAGCCTAATGTCATTTACAGCTGCAATACGGATCTTTCCAAAAATGTCTTCTAGCATTCAGTTTACTGAATGAAATCTCACAAATATGTTTCCTTGTATTTTTTGCTAAACAACTTTGCCTTCCTCCCCACACAGAAATGGGATTAATCTATCAAGACCTGGGTCAAAAATATTCTCCCCAGTATCTCCTCCAGTCCTAGCCAGGTGATATTTACTGTGATACATGTAAATAATGTCACAGCATTTTTCTTATATTCACTGAGTAAACACAGTGGTAGTAACAGTGGAAGTATTCACAGTAGTTAACCACTTATTAATGTATCAGATACTAGGCACTTTCTTCTTTTTTTTTCTTTACTTATATGCATACGTAGTATTAATCATCTTGGACTACCATACAAAATATCACAGACTGGTTGGCTTAAACAACACATTTCTTTTCTCACAGTTCTGGAGGCCAGAAATTCAAGACCAAAGTTCCAGTGGGGTTGGTTTCTGGTGAGACCTGTCTTCTTGGCTTGTAGATGGCTGTCTAATCACTGTGACCTTTCCTGTATGTGCATGCACAGAGAGAACTGTGGTGTCTCCTCCTCTTCATATAAGAGCACTCATTCAGTTAGATTAGGGCTCCATCCTTAAAATCTCATTTAATCTTAATTACCCACTTAAAGGTCTTATCTTCAGAGACAGTCACAATGGGAATTAGAGGTGAAACATATACTTGCTGGGGACCCAATTCAGTCCATAACATACATAATCTCATTTAATTTTCACAACAACCCATGAGATATATCCACATTTCACAAATAAGGGAACTGAAGCTTAGAATTTATTTTACTTACCTTAGTCCTTATAGATCAAAAATGAAAGAATTGTAATTTTATTCCCAACCTGTTTTATTCCAAAATCTCTGCCTTTTAACATGCCCTGCTATTACCATGAATTGTGTGTATATCTACTAGGCTCCCATTTGGAAATGGACCAGGTCCTACTCATTTTTAAACTGCAGACCCTTACATAGTCTGCTCCACAACAGATTTCCTAAACGTTCCTAGAATTAAATATGAATGATACAGAAGAAACAAACAAAAAAGCCTTGTAGAGTCCAAGCACATTTATCAACAATAAATGATAGAAAAAATAGAAAACATAAAACAAAGGAAAGCAGGCAAGAGCTAAGTACAAGAAAGTCATTTCTTTTCCTAGGCATGAAATAGGCTTACTTTGATCTACTTCCTTCAGCTGGATTCAGGTTAATATTTCTTTTCTAATATTTTGTGAAGAGCCGAGAGATCAGCTCTTCTTTTATTTATTTTTTTAAATTTGAAACAGCCAGTCTCTCTTCTTCCCTTTTGGAGAAAAAAAGCAAAAACCTCTTTTGGAGCAATGCCTCCCTCCTTTGGTTCTTTATTCTGCCAGTGCTGAGTCCGTCTGTCTCTCTGGAGCGGGTCTGAAACTAGTACTTCTCCCTTCCTCGGAATGACTGAGCAAGGGTTTGGGTTGCCCTTTCTGTGCTGGAGGCCCGAGTACTCAGGTCTCTCTGTCTCAGCTCATTTCAACAAACCCTCTCCAGCAAAAGCTGGCTGAATATCTGAACAGGTTGATCTTTTT
Organism: Smutsia gigantea; assembly: GCA_032199065.1. Classification (NCBI taxonomy): domain Eukaryota; kingdom Metazoa; phylum Chordata; class Mammalia; order Pholidota; family Manidae; genus Smutsia; species Smutsia gigantea. The sequence goes on along the minus strand of JAVSCE010020805.1, from coordinate 98,714 downwards.
CAAAGGTAAGATTATTTTGATGTAGAACTAATATCTTACTAAAAGGCAAATCACTTTAGTATAAGCACTTCAACTTCTTTACATGCAACGCAGACTTCAGAGTGAACTTCAGTTGTGAAGAAAGTGAATCCAATGACCATAAACTGTAAAACTGGGAAAGGATTTTAGATATCTTAAGACTTATCTAATGAAGGAATCCTGCTACAATAAACTGGGAGTTAGCTGTCCAGAATGAGACCTTTCATACTCTGAAAGAAGTCCGGTTCTGTGTTGGACAGTTCTTTTAACAGCCCTGCCTTAAACCAAAAGCTACTTCTCTTGTAATTTTATTACACATTATTTTAAATAGCATTTACTGACTAAGCTCAGTTCACAGACACTATATCCTAGATGCTAGAATCTTTGGTCATTTATCTACTAAAACAATGTGCAATAACTCCACCCAATTGTCTGTGTCATCAGCTGAGAGGTATGAAAAGTTGGGAGTGGGAGAAGGTAGAGAGACCATTGGTGATAAAGTGGAATAATTTTCACATGATGGAAAGAGAAAGCCTCAGAAGAGTATATCAAAAAAGCTTGATGTGGAAAAAGCATTTGGGTATGGGTGGCGATGGCTTAGGTTGGGTGTGTATTGGGATGGTGAGATGAGAAGCAGATGCAGTAAGCAAAATAAAATTTCCCCAAAGTAACAGATAAAACTACAAAAGTAGAATATATGTTGGAATGGAAAGCAAAATAAGTATCTACATAATTATAGATCTTGAAATAGAAACATTTCATAACTTTTATCCACCTCTCTTTTTCACAAGATAACCATTGTCCATTTGTTTTGTAGGGCTGGGCCTTACAGGTTGCCTGTCACTCCCTCATCCCCTGACTTTCCCCAGTCAGCACACTATGGATATTGATGCAGTGTCCAAATAGCAAGAACACCACAGAGTCAGCCCAACCATGACTGCCTTTTCTCATGGTCATGCAGCTATGTTTGATCTTTTCAATTATCCTCCCCACCCCCTTTCATTATAGAAATACAGATAAAATGTTCTTATAGTCACCAAAGGAGAGTGGCCTTCATAGATAGCAAGTACTTTTACCTAATTTCTATCAGAAAACAAACAGCAACAAAAACCTGTTTTATATGTCATCATTTTTGTTGAAATGTATACCATAGATAATTGATCATCTCCCTGCAACATGAAAACATATTGGAGAATCATCTATCTTTATCCATTATCTATCTATATTCATCTTATTGTCTATCTTTATTATTACCTAATTAAAAACATCTCCTGACCTATTGCCCTTATCTGTGACCTCATGCACAAACATATTAAAGTTATGTCTATGTTTCTTTAATTGTTTTATTGCTCTTTATCCATTTGTCACCCCATTTTCCTCTCAACCTATTCCATTCAAACCATTTCAGAGAACCATTTTCATTGAGGTCCTGAATGACACAACTGAATACTTCTTGTTTTCCTTTCATTCTAAATGTAATAATACTACAACATTCAAAAATGTGCAAAAAGGATCTAATGTGAATTTCCCTTCCTATCTCTAACCTTAGCACCCAGTTATCTTCCCTACAGTAAACTGCCATGCAGTTTTTAGGTATGCACCTAGAGATATTTAATACACATACAAGCATTTTTTTTTCTTCAAATGGTAGCATATACTTTTTTGCTCATTTCTTTTTTCACTTACTATACCTTGGACATCATTCTATACCAGTACATAAAACCGAATTCCCCGTCCTTCTTTCCCTCTTCCATTGTGTGCTCCTACTTATTTAACTGGTCACCTATTGATAGACATTTTGGTGTTTTTAATCTTTTGCTATTGTGACACTGAACAACTGTACATGTTATTTCACACACATTGGAACTTTCAGGATAAATTTTTTGAATGGAAATGCTAAGTCTAGGGATATGTATATTTTTACCTTTGCTGTATATTACTAAATTGCCCTTTATGTAACTCATACTAATTTCTGTCGTTTCCCAACACAGTATCAAGGCAGTATGTTGTCAGTCTTTTTGATATTTACCGGACTAAAAAAATGGTATCCCACTGATATTATAATTTGTATTTCTCTTATTATGATTGAGTTGTACAACTATTCACATATTTAACAGCCATTTGGATAGCCTTTCCCACAAACAGATTATACAGCCTCTTCTCCCATTTTTCTATTGAACTGTTGGGCCATTTCATTAATAATTTGTAAGCATTGTAAGCATACTTTATACAACAGAAAACTAGTCCTTTATCTGTGATATGAGTTGCAACTTGACTGTTGTGTATTTACTTTGTTAATGGAGTTTATTCCCATGATTGTCTTATTTTTATAGAGGGAAATATATTAATCTTTTACTGGGTCATACTAAGAAATTTATTCCTTCATATAAATTTTTTTAATGTTCTAACAGTTTGTATTTTACTTTTATGGTTTCATTTGTACCTTTAAATTTTCATTCTTTTGGAATTTTCTTTGCTTCAAGGGAGGGCAGCCTCAGAGTTGCAATATCACTTATTGAGTAACGTATATTTTTATCTTTTCTGCACTGATTTGAAATGGCACTCTTAACATGTATAAAATACATAGATGAGCCTACTTTTGGATATTTATTCTTTTCAATTACCTATTCCCATAGCATTGTCACACTCTTTTCATTACTGGAGGTTCATAAAATATTTTGTCTAGAATGGTTAGACTTTTCTCATTACTTTCCATTTCTATTTGTATTCTTGACAATTATTTCTTGCTTATTTTTCCACATAAAGTTTAAAACACATTTTCTGAGCCCCCAAATAATCTTGTTTTTATTCAAATCATATGAAATCTCCGGGTTAGAGAAATTCAATATCATTATGATGTTGAATCATCTCATGTAATCATGGTATATGTTTTCTTTCATTCAAGCCTTCTTTATCAGTGCTAAAGGTTATTTTAGTATAAAAACTGCTCATTTTCTATTAATTGTAAGCTTAAAATTTTATTTCATTAATGCTGTCAGAAAGGGAATTTCCCCTTCTTTATATTTTCTCCTCTTATTATTTCAATGCATGGAGGCTGTTAATTTTTTCTATATTAATTTTATTCTCAGCCATGTTACTGAATTTTTAATTGTAGTTGTATTTTGGTCAGATTGGAGGTATATTAGAGGTACAAAAGGTACAAAACGTGTGCCTGTTTACATGATAATTTACCTCTATCTAATTTGTGTATATCTTTTTTTCTTGTCTAACTTTTCCCCAATAGTTCTAGGACAATGCTAAGTAACAGTAGAGGACAGTAGGCATTCTGACTACAATCATAACTGCCATGCAAATCTCTCTAATGTTTTCACATTTAAGCATGATACAAATTATTATCTTGAGATTGGCATATTTGACCATGTAAGGAAGGTATCATATATTCTTATTTCATTAAATTTTTATCAAGAATGGATACAGAATTTTATCAATGACATTTTAACATCGGTAGTTATGATCGTATGAATTTTTTGCACTGTTAATATATGAATATAGTGAAACATATTAATAGATTTCCTAATATGGAACTTCCTACATTCCCAGTATAAGCCCCATGTTGTCCTGACACTGCTCTACTCACGACTTTTACACTGACATTCAAAGTGGAATTAGTATGGATTCCGCTCCTGCCTCCATCAGTTTTCTACAAAATGCCCATACTTTTATTTCCAAAAATATTCAGAATTATCCTTTCAAAAAAAAATCAACCACTGGTATAAAATGTATAAATATACAGGATATGTATTAAAATATTTTACAATTAATAATGTGTAACTGAACTGACAATAAAATAATGGAAATTCTCACTAGCCAAAAGTTATTATGAAGTATAAATCTAAGACAGAAAAGTAGATAATGACACTATGCATACATGTGTTTTCGTGTGTTTATGTATTTCTTTCAATAATTTGCAAAGGCTTTTTCTGATATTAAGAGAGAGTCATCTTTAAGTTTTTGTTCCGGTAATCATAATTTTAAATTAAGAACTATAAGGTTTACCAGAATTGTATACTTAATACTTACTTATGCGGTTCCTTTTGACATGCTATATAAACAGTGATTAAGCTAGTAAAGAGAATGCCCTTCTCTCCCATTTCTGTCTTTCATCATCCATTTTAGCAAATTATATTATCCCTTTTGCTCATAAATGGCTTTATACTTCTATTACTAGATTTATGAGTTCTAAGTATATATTTTGATTGACGGTTATAAAAGATAAAGAAACAATCACACTTATTCTTTCTTTCTTATACCCACTTCCCCTTTCTTCCCAACTTTTCTTAGTGACATAATTCATTGTCAAGACTTATGACAACTGCATTATCTTCTATAACTCTCACATTTGTTTGACTATTAGTCTTACAACCCTTATACTTAGTCTTCTGATTGTAGCCCGATAATCATAGCCCTACAGTTCTGATGTCTTAGTCCTATATTTCTCATGTCTTCACCAGACTTTTCACTATAGTTTTTCTATTCATCTCTTGGTTGCCTGATTATCACTCTAGTGGCATCTTCAAGAAGCCTTCATGGTGACCATACTGCCTGAGCTCCTGCATGTTCAAAAATGTTTACTGCCTTTATCTTAAGAAAATAGACGCTGCTCTGCTATTTTCTAGTGTTAAATATTGCGATGGAGAAGTCTGATTATGATCTCAACCATCAGAAAATACAGAATGACTTTGGCCAGACTGAATAAAAGAACAGCTACTGACATTCACATGTATTTGGGATACAAACTCTCTGGAATTGTTTTTGCTGTGCGGCCACTGTTCTTGTTGAAATACGCACCCTTACTACTATGCTTCCGCGAGAATCGGCATTCATTAACTGTATCACTCAGTGCCAAACAGCACATGGTAAGCAATCGGAGTTCAAGCATTATACATTAAACATTTTTAAAAAACAAAAAATTCCATTCTGTCTGGAATTCTTGCTATTAAATAAAGTGATGCGTAACTTGGGATTCCTGTCACAAAGGTTTCTCAGGAAGCCTGTCCTGGGCAGTGAGCCTGCCCGGAGCCAACTTCTGTCTCTGCCTTGAGTAAGGTACCATTTTTCTTCCACCTCAGATCAGAGGTTGCTAAACATTCCTAACATCTATTGATTTTATTTCCTTCCCTAAGTCATATCCTGCATTTCTTTATTTTGTTTTAGTGAGTCAGTACAGATCTTTTCTGCAGTCACTAAAGAAGTTGTTCTGTAGTTTATCTCCTCCAAAATACATGTGTGAAAAACGTGCCTTCAATGCTCATGGACTCACTGTTTTTCTGGACATAATTACTGGATATCTAACTAATATTCTCTGATGAGATGTCAATCAGTTGTAAAATCTTAAGCGGACCTTGCTTAATTATTTTAGGTAGTTTTACTGAGTTCTAAGTGTCTGGCATTGTGCTAAGCTAAGCTCTTTAAAACGTTTTAGAGTTGAATAGTTTAGCACATTTAATCCCAATAGCAAAACTAGGGTAGATACTATCAATACATTTTAAAGGGGACAAAACTGAGTCCCTGAAAGGTTAAGTAACTCTCCTGTGATCTCACATCTAGAGGGACAGAGCCATAATTTGAAGTCAGGCATTCTGTCTCCAGAGCCCAGCATTTTACCCAAGCATTATAGTTAACACAGCCAACAAGCTGATGTCTGGGATGACAGTGTCACTAACATAGCTTTCATAGCATCTACATTTGATATTACTGAGAGAGGGATGTTTTGGCTTATCTTTAGGCCTACAGACTTCCCTATTCTAGCTCATATTAGAAATGTTAAAACGATGATTATTCCAGTAAAAGTGGTGCACTGGAGTCAAAACAGTCATTTAGTGTTTGCAATTGTTTGGATTTTTAACTTATCCAACCATTGTTTAGGCATAATATTATTATCTCTAAAGAGATTGTTTAGGAAGAAAAGGCTGGCACACACACACACACAGACACACACCACTGTACATGCAAAATTTTCAGAATGGTACCATAAATTCCATATCTGTGCAAGGCTCTTTTTATGCTTCTGATTACAGAAAAGGCAGGACTGAGAGTGTGACCTCATTGTTTGCTTGCTTTCCCACTCACCTACACTCTCCGGGAGGCGATAATAATGGCATCATTGTCACATCCTCATGCTTTTTAACTTATGGCAGTATAAAGCTGCAGGGAGTGCAATTTCTTCTGGGAGGAAAAAAGTTTTGCCTCTTCTGTAGTAATTTGCAAAAACGAATAAAACAAAACAAAGCGGAGGAAATAATCTGGAGTGACATGCTCTGAAAGATATGCTCTAATAGAGAAAACTTAAAAAAGAAACATTGTTATCACACAAAAAGTAACAAATTTGAGTAAATATTTATGTATATTTTCATACTTTTGTGGCTTATGCTCCTTCATGTACCTTGTAGGCAGTTAAGGAAACAACTATAAATCATAAATAAGGAATAAAATGAACTCCATGAAAGTCTCTGATTACTCCATTACTGAAATCCAGTTCAGCAGTCATTTCCTTTCCCTCCCCATATATTTCTATAAACAATCCAAAACAAACCTGTAGGATTTATAGAATGAATTTAATATAAAGAAAGTGAGATCATGCAGAAAACTGGCAAGAAATTAATTCATATTTCCCCCTAGCAAAAAAACAGCGTTCTGGGAAAACAATGAATTCTTAAGGAGAAACACGATGGAGGAACTTCAAATAACTTGATGTAAATGACATAGGGTGTTTACTTAGGCTATGAACCAACGTGGAAGCTAGTGGACTGAGTTTTTTAGTATTTTTTTCTACCAGTGACTTTTGTGTGAACTTGGGGATGTCAACTTATTCTGGTTTCTTTAATGATAAAAGAGATTAAATAGGCATGAGCCAGCCTAGCTGAAGGAATGACAAAAACTAACCCAACCAGAAACCAAAGTGTATAGCTTTATCTGAGAAATGCATTTGAAAATAATTTATTATAGAGCTTTCACATGGTAACTGGAACCCCTGAAGATGATACAATAAAGCCCATTTTTTCCTTCATCCATATATATGTGGTCAGAACCATGATTTTATTATTTCTGTTTCTCCATGGAAATCTAGACCCCCTTATGTTCCCCTTATACTCCCTTATGTTAGAATATCTTCAAGACATTTTTACCTCCATATAAATCTTCTGCAACTAAACCTACACACATCTCATCCATTATGGATATTTACTCTCCAAATTTAACACGAAATATCAAGTAATTTGTAAATCATAACTCTGGATTATGAATTTAAAAAGATTTGATCTAGTATTAATTAAAGATTATATATAATTTTAAGTATATTCAACATGCATCAGAACTCCTGATAATACATGAGCCTCATGCTTATTGTAGAGATATAATTTCAAATAAATTCCAGTTATTGCCAAAAATATATTTTTGAAGTAACTGGTTATTGGCTTTATTTTTGAAAATGAAGCAGAGGATTCCCAAGTGAGTTCACAACAAGGTGAAAACTAATATCTACTTTTCTCAAATGTGTCAGACAAGCCCCCCAAAACTACATTAGTGGCTAAAATTAGCCATTGTAATAAAGCATAAGGCAATACCGTTCTGTGCTGTCACTGTGTTCCAAATATAACATGTTTTGATGGAATTCAGCAGATTTTATAAGTTGGAGTCATTTAAACAACTCCTTTTTTTCTTTGTCAAATATGTGATGCTAAACAATCTGTTTCATAAGCTTAGCACTTTTTAATTCAGTATTTTTGTATAATGCAGATACAGTCTTCATATAATTATGATGGACAAACATAAGATATAAAGCATTTGTTCATGTATACTAACATGCCATGTGCTTTTCAGCTGAACTTCAGTCAGTTTTATACATAGGAGTTAACGAATATCCCTTTAATTAACAACAACTTTAGGGCATGATCACCTAGCCAAAACAACTAGACCAACACAGAACGTTTCAAATCAAAGTGAAAAGCTTAATTTATTGCACAATAGGCAAAGAAGAATGCACAGCAAGAAATAATGCCACAATCCCACATCAAAATACCTCGTTAAGTTCATGACCAGAGTGACTATGGGAGAAAATATAACCATTAATATTCCTTATGGACACTTTTAAAAACAATAAATACACTCATTTGTTGGATTCAGCATTGTCTGAGGTGGAAATTAAATAGTAACAAACTGTGTTTTTAATTCTCTGCTAGTTAAAATTATAGTATTTTTTGATGGACACTAGGAACCCCGCACCCATCTTACCATAAAATCCTAATGTACCATAGAGTTATAGCAAAAGGTTTATGAATTCCTATGTCCACCAAGAATGGTAGACTAAATAAATCACACATATATATTTATTGCTGTTCTAATGCTGAGAGTTTAGTGTAGCTAATCCATAATATTGCTGCCTTGGCATCCATTCTGTTTGGCCGAGTACATAGACGGCTGTGACCTTAAACTGACACCAGCCCCCTTATGCAAGCACACACCCTAAGCAGCAGCCCTTAGTCATAAGCAAATGTAAGCTCTGATAGGACATCTCCAACAGCCCTTGGGATCAAACAGTCCCCTCTGCCTCCCAGTGCCACTGTGCCCTATGCACTCCTTACCCAGGACCCCTATGGGACTTACCAAAACTCAGCATTTCTGGTTTGCAATGACTGACTGTTCCAATCTGCAAAATCTCAAAGCACTCCACCCAGTGACCCTGATAAAGGAAGAAGCCCTAGGTAGTGTCTCTTTCTCTCTCTCTCTTTCCACACTGCCTTGCCATCCCCACAGGGCCCTTGAGTGTGCTGTGTACTTCCTCCAGGATCTGTGAGTAATAAACTTCTCTACTACAATTTCTCTTCTGGTCTATCGTTGAACTGCAACTCACCATCCAGCAACCTATGCTCCACTAAACAAATGTTAATTTAATGAAGCCACAACACTAGTCAGATTGTGTTTAATAAAACACAAGCTCATTAAGCATGTCTTTTCTACAAAGTCAGTGTCCCCAAATTCCATGGACTCCCCTATATTTCACAACATCCACTTACATGTGGGTTAATGCTCTGTAACTTGGCTTGTTCAGTCTACCATAGGAAAGAGACTTGAGTCACTTCAGGGTCACCTGACGCAATTAGGAGCCTTGGTGCCTTCTCCACTCATCATTTTCTCTCCTACAATGACTTTCGAGTCCATGTCTTCTAAAAGGAATAACATAAATGTAGAAGAATGACCCATCACACCCTGGTCCCTGTAAGCAAGAAAGTAACTGTCCTATGTCAAGCAATGAAGGGCTCATATTTATCTGCTGCAACAGCGAGTGTTGATTATGCTGACAAATGATAAGTGAAATCACTTAGTCACAAAAGACCAAAAATACTTAAGTGAAGTATGAATTTGAGAGTAGTCCAATTCATAGAAGCAGATAGTAGATTGGTGGTTGACAGGGGATGGGGAGCAGAGGGGAGTGGGGAGGTGTCTAATGGGGATAGAGTTTCATTTTTGCAAGATGAAGAGTTGTAGAGATTTATTACGCAACAATGTGAATGTACTTCATACTAGTGAATTGCATTTAAAAATGGTTAAGACGGTAAATTTTATGTTATGTAATTGTACCACAATTAAATATAAAAATAAATAAGAAAAACTAAGGTGTCGGCATGAAAATTCCATTTTTGGTAAGAAAAAAAAGAAGGAAAAAGGAAAAGAAATTCTTACAAAACTAAGCTGCAGTAGCACTGAACTGCAAGGTGGTTCCCTTGAGAGACTTCCAAAGGAGTGCTGAATGGTGACAATATAATTGGAATAAGAATAGAACAGCTTTACCTAAAATGACTGTCTAGGTCCATTAGATGTCTGAAGAAAGTGCTTCCTGGCCAAATATTCCATTTTTGGAAATCAAAGTGTGCTTTAGTGAGTTAAAGACTCAGAAATTTTGTACAGGGGAAAAAGAAAAACCTTAGTGTAAGCCAGCTTTTCTTAATCATTCATCTAACAAATTTTTTTGCACACCTATTACTATCTGAAATGCCTGTATTTCTTCACAAGGCTCTTTTCAAAATCTGGAATAGCCTTTTCAAAAATGACGTGTTGAACTATTATGTTTGCTTATAAAGAGTATCATTTTTTTCACACATATTTATAGTTATGCCTTGAAGAGCTAATCCAACATGATCAAGCCTGACCCAATATCACAGGAAAAGACCTAAAAGTTGTTCCTGGCTGATAAACACATGTACTGAAACACACACTCACACACTTAACTGAGAACTCTCCATGAGCCTGACACTTTGTGAATGCATAACGTATACCTCATTTAATCATTACAACAGCCCTGTGACGAAATGTTCTCATTATCAGGATTTTGAGGATGAGGAAACTGAAGCCCCGAGAAGTTAAGGAGCTTTCCCTAAGCCACATGATAAGCAATGGGGTACGGCTTGAATTTAAACCAGAGCTGAGACACTAGGACCAAGTTCTAAACCACTATTTTATTGGGCACGTTTCTGTAAATACAGACCTAAGTCTATCAAGTACTTCATTCTATAGAATAAACCTCATCAGGAGGGAAAAAAAAACCCAGAAACCACTCCACCAGAAGAAATACTTGGACTTGCAAGTTTTCTAAAACTGCAATTTTTAATTTAAATTCTTAAGAATTAGTTAAAACCTGTGAGAACCTAAAAGTTAAGGTGAAATTATAGTTTTATTTTTTTAAGAGTCCTGTTTATAGCACATGGCAGGAAATAACAGAAGATTGGATTGAAGGCTAGGCCAAGAATTGGGCAATGTGCGTTCTAGTCCTGATTCTGCCCTTACCTTAGTAGCTCTCATGTAGGCAATATCTATCAACCTTTTTATGTCTCGTTTCCTCACTTGCCCAATGTGGATAAAGGCCAGAAGTAGCTGATCTCTAAGGTCTTTTATAAAGACCTTACTGCAATATTACTAAGGTGCTTGGTGGAGGAACAGAGATTGGGCGGGGGGTCTCTAGGACATGGAAAAGGCATTCACCTTAAGTTTGATACATATCAACTTTATAAATTTTGGGAAAAGCTACACCCTTGTTGCAATTGTGGGTCTATAATTTCTTCACTTCAATTAAAGCTAATGTACACAGATGAATGAAGGGGTCAGAACAACTCTCTACAAAGGCAGCAGGGTTCAGAGAAAGTCCATTCTTCTCTTATGTCTTTCCTGTTGTAATGCTACTGATTCCTGTTTCATCTGGAAAAGCAGCCCTCTCTCCAGTCAGATTCCTGTCTCCTCTACGACAAGAACCTAAGGTGTTGATAAATTGTCCCACCCTTGAAATCAAAAGAAAAGAGTGGGAATAGTATGGATATGGGAGACAGAATAAAGGACTCATAAAGGAAAACAGTCAAGTAGCTTGCCCCTCATTTCTAAATTTCCTCTAGAGTCATTGAGAATAGTAGATAAACAATAGAAAAGAGGTATATATTTGCCCTGTCACCTCTACTCTTGTCCTGCTGATGTTAAAAAATGAGAGAATAAAAGATACTTTGAGATAGGTCATTCCCCTTTGTCATCACAAGGGTTTCTATTGAGGCAACAGGTTCTCAGACTGGTGCACACACACACACACACACACACACACACACACACACACACAAGAAAAACTGTCCGTATGAATGAGAAATTATGAGTCACACAAAGTGACCGGCATTGGAATAAGAATGTTGGCAGTCAATTTAAGCTTCTTGCCCCAAATTATCTTTGTCTGTTTTTTAAAAAGCACCAACCTAAGTAGCACTTGGGTAGAAAAAATATCATTACTGCATATAAGCACCTGTCATGGGGTATACAAATAGTCTCCTTTACTCTCAAAATGTCACTGTAAATATCAGTCCTGTTTATTATGAGTCCCTCCCCCACTCTCTGTTTCACCTCTTTCCATAGGTCTGCGTTAAAAATTCAACTGGTAACTATCCTCTCCCAAGTTTTGCTGGCTAATATTTGGTGCTTCCATGCCTCTAAGTAGGAGTACAGCCTGAATATTGCATGGGGGCTGTAGGGGTACCTTGTCTGAGCTGCTAGTGCTTTTCTATGTATCTCTCTATCTCTGCCATTCTCTCTTTCTCTCCCTCTGTACCTTTACATCTCTCTCATTCTCTCTCCCCACTCTGCATCCAACCCCTTCAACCTGGACTCCTCCCTAGTACTAGTTTTCTTACTGAGCTTTCGTCGCTACCTCAGAATGCATACCTGAGCTTTCGTGTTCTCATAATTATAAACCATGTCATGTCACATGATCTTTGTTCTCCAGTTGCTCACCAACTGCTTTCACTTTTCTAAATGAGGTCGTTCTTGCACACTGTACAATTCTCTGAAGCTCGTGTCATCAGCACCTTAGTTAGTTGCAGGGTGACCATTTAAAATCAAGAAGGTAATGGAGTCAGCTAGGATTTTTGTATTTGTTCTCATTTTTTTCATTTTTCCTTCCCCTTCCTCACATCACATCGGACATGGGAATATACACTAGAATAAGAAGCTTTTTAAACAGGTGGCAAGCAATCCTTTTCAGTAGTTCCAAGTTGTCCTTCTTGTCAACCTTTATAGAACATTTTCTCCTTTTCTCCTTTCACTTGACATGGTCTCTAATTTCACAGTGTTGCTTTCTCATAGGCTAGCCGTGGAAAACAGAGTCAAGGCTTAAAGTACCCCTCACATAGCAGAAGATGTATGTATTCTGATATAAAGGAAAGTTCCGAGGACCTAGTAGACACCAATAGGTCATTTCTAATATACAAGTCTTTAGATTATACAAGACATTCAAACTATTTCTTCAAACTCAGCCTTGTTTATTTTACGAGGCTGTTCTTAAGAACTAGCTTCTCAAGACTTAGACAAGAACATCTTGAGAACATCAAACTCTCGCATAAAGGGAGCCAATACTTAATACTATCTCATTCAGAGCTAAGTCAGGAAGATCTGGGTAAAGCTGAACCAATATGGTCAATTACTATTGCTCTTCTCCCTTGGGTATCTGACCATGAGTGAGTTTGTGAACTATTCTGGCCTTCATGGCTTCACCTGTTTTAGGAAGTTGATAGTTACAAAGTATCTTTATTAGGGCAAATTCATAATCCAGTGAGAGAAATATCATCACCAACTTTATAGAACTGGTACACTCTATCAAATGTTTTTTGTGTATAATTATCCTTAGTGCAGATGTCTGTGTCTTGCAGTATGCAGATACTATAATTGGAATTGTACTATCTATCTATAAACATCAATTAAAGTTTAGCTATTGACCAAAGAAAATAAAATTTCTTGCCTATATGCCAATCAAAGACACAGAGTAAAGGACTCTGAGAAGTAAAGACAAAAGCAGAAACGAGACTCCTCCATTTAATACTGCTTTGTACAGGCACATACAAGATCTCCCAGATAATTACATCACAGAGAAATGCTTTGAATAATTATCTAAAAAAAGAAAATGAGGATAAAATAAAATGGAAAAAAGGAAAAGAGAAAAATAAAAGGTCAAGAGAACATAAAAGAAAAGGAAAAAAGTGACAGAAAAAAAGGAGTAAGAGGAGGGAAGGAAGGAAAAATGTAGGGGGAAAGGGAAGAAGAAAATATTTCTCTGCAAGTATTTCCTTATATCACATGCTAATTACTTATGCTATGAATTTGAAATGTGGCACCATGATTTGTAAAAGCAAACATGTCTATAAGAATAAGAATCAGCTTTGCTTCTTTCAGCCCTAGTGAGTCTTATTCCTTGGAGAACACAGTACTGATTCTTTCAGAGTCTGAAGTTTCCTCTTGTCCTTTGGCCCCAAGGAACCAACAATTCCAATTCCATAAAAAGGTCATCAGAGTTAAGAATCTACCACACTAGTACTTATTCAGAATGTGGGTTCTAGGTACTTTTGCCATAAGCATTTTACCATAGCCATCTTTGCTTCAAGCATTGTTGCTGCAAAAATTTTCACAGCATAAATAATTGGCATAAGGTAATTTTGCTGTAAAAGATAAAATCACAGAAAGTAAAGGAGGATATTCATTAAAAAAGACATAATGAAAGAAAAAATGAATAACAAAACTATAGAATTGATGGCATATTATATTTGAATATTTGAATGCATTTAAAATGTGTGTAGATTTACGGCAATACTATGCAAATAACTGATTTTGTTTTGTGTAGTGTATTTAAGCATTTGTCTTCAAGGTCTTTCATTCATAGCATGATACTGTGTTTGCTGGGTTCATCTTCTTGATTGGTACCACTTTTACTTTTTACACTAAAATTTCTTCCTTCATAAGAGACGTGTCAGTTTCCAAATACTAAGACACATATTTGTAACTCAGCTTTGTGTTGTGCTGTGAAAGCCTCTTACATTGTTGCTTGTTCTTGTGATATTGTCACATGTCCATTGGAGACATTCCAAAGTTCTATGAGAAATATGGGTTAAAAATGCTGCCCCACTGTACAGACCATTATGAGGGTTAAGATTTATATAATATAGAACTGGAGCACTGCGTCAATGGAGACATGAAACCAAACTGTCAAACAGTTATTTTTTGAACGTGTGCAGTAAAATTGTCTTATGGCCAATTTGCTGTGCAGTGAAAATGTTTACAGAAAAAAATGCTTTCAGTAAAGATGTCTATGGCAAAAATGTTTATGGCAAAAATACCGGACATGCAGAATGCTCTCTGATTTCTTTGGATGGCTCTAATCCCTCAGCATCACACTCAGGATACACACTAGATTTGCAGAATTAGTGATGAACCAGGGAAAGCAAATGGATTATTTAAAAGACTTACGTAGAATTTAGGAATAGCGTAATGAGTCTACCATAGTAACATTCTTTTGAAGGTAGAATGGACAACTTTAATTTTATTCATGTCAAGATATCCTTAGATTACCTAGTCTAGCTTTCAGTGTTCAGTTCACTCATAAAATGCCTATCTTAAAATGCTGAAAAGTTAAAAGGAAAGTTCTTTCAACTGAAAATTCCATAATTTCACACATTCCAAAGTGTACTACTAATTCTCCAAATAGCATTAGTATAGTGAGTGACAACATAGGGGTTAAAATCCTGAGTTGCTGCTATTTACCCATGTTGTGCCTTACCTGGCCCAGAGCAAATTCTCAAATAACTTATCATGCTCACCTCCAAAACTTGGAACAATTGCAAGAGTTTTTAAGTATACATATTAATAATGGACACAGGTAACTAGAAAAAAAAATATAAGAACTAATTTAATATCTGGGTCACATTTAGGGTTTGTATATTTTTTTAATAGGTTCATTCTAGTGTTACACAATGATTAAGAATACAAACTTGATGTCAGACATAGCTAGATGTGGAAACAGCCTTGCTTCTAGTTATTTACTGTAAGTATGTTAAATAATTTCAGTCCTCTGGGTCTTTTCTTTCCAGCTTTAAACTGAGAATAATTATACGATATACAGTACTTAATTTTGAATATTAAATTAGATTATTTATGAAAGATCCTCAGCTTAATATCTTTTATATGGTAAAAGCTCAATAAATACCATGCAATATTACTTTATTATTATTTCTTTTCTCCTTTTCCCTGATCTTTACCTTAGTAACGCTATATCTTATCTGTATGCTAAGAAACAGAAAATTTCTAATACGCTCTAGAATAGATACCTTTGACATTCTTCATATTAATAAGTTCTGTGGTTAATCCGGCAAGTCTGACAGAGGTTTTCCATTCTTCCAAGTTATGTTATTGGACCCACAGGAAACTGCTGTGAAATTTCAACAATACAAAAACAAAACTGGAGTCAAAATGGTATAGTAAAGAGAGCACAGCTTTGGGTTCATACAGGCTAAGTTTGAAATTTCAGTTTCATCCCCAGATATGTCACCTTGGAATATTAGTTAACCTATTTTCTCATCAGTAAATATGAAAGATAATTATAGCTCATGGGCTGAGATCCAGATTAGATGAGATAATAAATGTAGTAAATGTGGGTTCATAGTAAAGTATTGGGCACTTAGCAGATATTCAATAAAGGATAGTATAAAATAGTATAAAACATTTGATGAGAGAAAACTAACCTCTCCAACTGATTTCTCTTTTAAGTAAAGGCAAGTGACATTTAAACTCAGGAGATTAGAACATAACAACATAGGAAATTTTTTAAGTACCCACAATATAGGGAAATATTGAACCGAGTCTCAGAGAAATGTGAGACATCAATTATTTAACCAATATAAATTTAATGGGAGACCTGGAGACCCAGTTTGCTAATTTGGTGCTTGAAATCCACCCTTGAGCTCATCAGTGAAGTTTTCGGCCTTTGGTATTTCTGTTCTTCAGACTACATAATCTCCAATAATCTATCTACAAGTCTGCTCATTGCTTCTTTTGTCAACTGAAATATTTGTTGAGCCCCTTTAGTGAATTTTTTATCATCATTATCGTTGTTTCAAATTCTGAATTTCCAATTTATTTTTATAATACATTTATTGATATTCTGTGTTTGGTAAGATGTTGTCATCCTACCTTTCTCAAATTTTTTAAAACACTGTTACCTTTAGATCTTTGATTATCCTCATAACGGCTTCTTTAAAATATTTGCAAGCCAAGACCAGCCCCTGGGCCTCCTCCGAAATACTTCCTATTGCTTTACTGTCTACCTTTTTTTCCTGGGTATGGGTCACACTTTTGTATTCTTTGCATGCTCCTCTCATTTTTTCAAAAGATTGGGTATTTTGGATAATGTAGCAATTCTGAATTTTTGACCCCTTCTGAAGTTTGTTGTGTTTTGCTGGCTGTTGGTTTGTTTTTTAGTGTCTGGAATACTCCAGTGAAGTCTATTTCCCATGAGGTGTGCAGCCTCTGACAGCGCTTCCCAGAGGGCACAGACTTGAGCACAGTCTTCCTAAACCCCAGGGATGTCTTGGCTTTAGCCAGGCTATTTCACTCTTTTTCCCTGACCTCCTCATTAAGCTTCTGAATGGCCTGCCCTTTTTGATAGTATCTACAGCTATTAGCCCCCACTAATTGCTAGCAAGCACACATTGTTTTTGACAATATCCTGGGTCATAAATTGCTCCACAGTCTGATCCAATTGACTATGGGCCCCTTTGCAAGGTCAGGATGTTGCCAGTCTCTTGGGTCTCAATATGACTCTCCCCTGGGGAGAACCTCTGTGCTAAACACAAGCTGAAGCAGATGAGGAGCTCTCTTCACTGGCTGTCCTACCTATATTCTCCCTATGGAGTCCGAACATTGGGAGCGAAGATAGGGGAAACCGGTGTCATCACTGGCTGCATTGCAATGCAGGGTATGGGTCTCCTGTAGCCCAGACCCAGGAACGACAGGATTAGCTCAAGTTTGCAGCTGCCAAAACTACCCAGAAGAGGTCTTCTATCCCCGAACGCTGTGGGAGATAGGAGCTACCACGGACCTGCTGAGCCAACAGAGCAAATACCTTCAACACAGGTCAACAGTAGAGTGGGGCTGCTTTCTCCACTGGCTTCCCCACAGAACCGTACCTTCCTGTTAGAGGTCCAGCCGAGGAAAAGGCACAGCCTGGCTAACTCTAGTCACTCAGTATAGATCTGCCACTGGAGACAGCAGTGGAAAATGGGATCTGCCAGTGTTCATGGGCCACCAAAACCACCCAGAAGAGCTCTTTCACCCTGGGAACTGTGCGGAACAGAAACTCTCCGGTGGCCACTGGGCTAGCTGGAGCGGCTCCTAAGGCAGAGCTCCCGGAGAGGTCAGTGTGAGCTGGAAGGCCCAGGGCCCCTCAGGGTTCTCCCTGAGCTTTTTTGAATAAACGTTTTCCATCTTTCTGTGAGCCCTTGGATCAACCTCCAGGAGATATTAAAAGATTGCCTTTGCTAATTTTGACTAGCGTTAAAGATGCTTGTCTAGGAGTGAGCTTTCCTCCTTTAGTAAGCAGGAACACATCCCAGACTCCAGACTTTTTCCTATTCTGAAAGTCAGCCTCTAATTCTTCCATTTTTGTGTTATGTATTTTGATATTACATTGATAGGTAGATACAAGTTAATGATAGGTATATTTTCTTGTCAGGTTGTTCCTTTAACTTTTTATTTCTTTATCTTTATTTATTTATTTATTTTAATAATTTTTTTATTGTGAAATGATTATCACAGAAAGTTTAGTTAACATCCTTCAACATACATAGTTACAAAATTATTTTTTCTTGCGATGTGAATTTTTGAGGTTTTTTCTCTTAACAACTTTTCAATACCCAAGACATTATTGCTCACCATGCAATGAACAAGTTCCAATACAGTGAACAAGCTCCCACAAGGTGAACAATGCAAAGGCAGTCATATCAGAGAAACTAATTCAGTTACTATAATCAATCAAGTCAACTATGATTATTCATATGATTTTTATACTTTAATTATAAGTGAGTGCCACATTTCCCCCTTTTTTGTCTTAATTGATGCAAATGCATATGCATATATTTGTGGAAGGTACCAGAATAATGATTAGCTGGGCCCAGCCTGTGACATAGGTTGTCACAGGCAATGTCTCTCTCGTCTGGAGGGGTGAGGTTCTATGCCTCACCTCAGTTGCCACCCATGTTGCTCACCAGAGGTCCCTTGCGACTGTGCCTGTCTTAGGTTTCTCCTCCTATGAGGAATTTTACCCACCTCTGGCTAACCAGCCATCTCCTGGGACCAAACAGGGAGATAAAATACAAAAGAAAGGACAGCAGGCAGTTATAATTCTGGATAAAATCACAATATACATGATTAGTTTTTTGCAGCAAATGCAGGTGGGGAATCAGTATATGATTTCACAAAGTTGTTTAAAAGGAATCACTTATTTCTTGACGTTAATTGTTGCAAAGTAGCATATGCTTGTATTGCCTTTAAAAGACCAACAACTGCCTTCTGCACACACACTAGGAGAACAGGAATACAAATGCATAACAGTATTAGACCTACAATTATAGGCCATATCCAATGAAACAAAGAAAACCAATTTAACAATCCAGGGATTTGTGAAAACTTATCAATACCATGATGAATGCTATTTGATCTTGAATAGTATGCAAAAAATGAGACAAGTTAAAACAACACATCCCTGGAAACTGTTCACATCCCATAGTTGTACAGCCCGCCCCATGCCCTCCCAACATTACATCTGCAATCATAATGCCCCCTTTGCCTTCTTATCCCTTCCTTCCCACCCGTCTTCCTCAGTCCCTTTTCCTTTGGTAACTCTTAGTCCGTTCTTGGGTTCTGTGAGTCTGCTGTTGTGTTCCTTCAGTTTTTTTCTTTATTCTTATACTCCACATATGAGTGAAATCATTTGATACTTGTCTTTTTTGGCTTGCCTTATTTCCATGAGCATAATACCCACTAGTTCCATACATGTTGTTGCAAATGGTAGGATTTGTTTCCTTCTTATGGCTGAGTAATATTCCATTGTGTATATGAACCACCTCTTCTTTATCCATTCATCTACTGATGGACACTTAGGTTGCTTCCATTTCTTGGCTATTGTAAATAGTGAGGCAATAAACATAGGGGTGCATCAATCTTTTTCAAACTGGCCTGCTTATTCTTAGGGTAAATTCCTAGGGGTGGAATTCCTGGGTCAATTGGTATTTCTATTTTGAGTTTTTTGAGGAACCTCCATATTGCTTTCCACAATGGTTGAACTAATTTGCATTCCCACCAGCAGTGTAGGAGGGTTCCCTTTTTTCCACATCCTCGCCAACATTTGTTGTTGTTTGTGTTTTGGATGTTGGCCATCCTCACTGGTGTAAGATGGTATCTCAGAGTGATTTTAATCTGCATTTCTCTGATGATTAGGGATGTGGAGCATCTTTTCATGTGCCTGTTGGCCATCTGAATTTCTTCTTTAGAGAAGTGTCTATTCATGCCCTGTGCCCATTTCTTAATTGGATTATTTGCTTTTTGTTTGTTAAGGTGCATGAGTCCTTTATATATTTTGGATGTCAACCCCTTATCGGATACGTCATTTATGAATATATACTCCCATACTGTAGGATTTCTTTTTGTTCTACTGATGGTGTCCTTTGCTGTACAGAAGCTTTTCAGCTTTATATAGTCCAACTTGTTAAATTTTGCTTTTGTTTCCTTTGCCCGGGGAGATATGTTCATGAAGAAGTCGCTCATGTTTATGTCCAAGATATTTTTGCCTATGTTTTTTTCTAAGAGTTTTATGGTTTCATGACTTACATTCAGGTCTTTGATCCACCTGAGTTTACCTTTGTGTATGGTGCTAGACAGTAGTCCAGTTTCCTTCTCTTACATGTAGCTGTCCAGTTTTTCCAACACCAGCTGCTGAAGAGGCTGTCATCTCCCCATTGTATATCCAAGGCACTTTTATCAAATATTAATTGACTGTATATGTTTGGGTTAATGTTTGGATTTTCTATTCTGTTCCACTGGTCTGTGGGTCTGTTTTTGTGCCAATACCAAATTGTCTTGATTACTGTGGCTTTGTAGTAGAGCTTGAAGTCAGGGAGCGAAATTCCCCGTTTTATTATTCCTTCTCAGGATTGCTTTAGCTATTCGGGGTCTTTTATGGTTCCATATGAATTTTAGAATTATTTGTTTGAGTTCATTGAAGAAAGCTCTTGGTAGTTTGATAGGGATTGCATTGAATCTGTAGATTGCTTTAGGCATTATAGCCCTTTTGACAATATTTATTCTTCCTAGCCATGAGCATGGGATGTATTTCCATTTGTTAGTGTCCTCTTTAATTCCTCTTAGGAGTGTCTTTAGTTTTCTGTGTACAGGTCTTTCACTTCCCTCATTAGGTTTATTCCTAGGTATTTTATTCTTTTTGATGCTGTTGTGAATGGAATTGTTTTTCTGCTTCCTCTATCTGTTAGTTCATCATTAGTGTAGAGGAAAGCAACAGATTTCTGTGTGTTAATTTTGTATCCTGGAACTTTGCTGAATTCAGATATTAGTTCAAGTAGTTTTGGAGTGGAGTCATTAGGGTTTTTATGTACAGTATCATGCCATTTGCAAATAATGACAATTTGACTTCTTCGTTACCAGTCTGGATGCCTTGTATGTCTTTGTTTTGTCTGATTGCTGTGGCTAGGACCTCCAGTACTGTGTTGAATAACAGTGGAGAGAGTGGGCATCCCTGTCTTGTTCCCAATCTTAAATGAAAAGCTTTCAGCGTCTCGCCATTAAGTATGATGTTAGGTGTGGGTTTCTCATGTATGGCCTTTATGATGTTGAGGTACTTGCCCTCTATACCCATTTTGTAGAGAGTTTTAAACATGAATGGATTCTGAATTTTGTCAAATAATTTTTCAGCATCTATGGAGATGATCATGTAGTTTTTGTTCTTCTTTTTGTTGATGTTGTGGATGATGTTGATTGATTTTCGAATGTTCTACCATCCTTGCATACCTGGTATGAATCCCACTTGATCATGGTGTATGATCCTCTTGATATATTTTTGAATTCGGTTTGCTAATATTTTGTTGAGTATTTTTGCATCTAAGTTCATCAAGGATATTGGTCTGTAATTTTCTTTTTTGGTGAGGTCTTTGCCTGGTTTTGTTATTAGAGTGATGCTGGCTTCATAGAATGAGTTTGGAATTATTCCCTCCTCTTGTATTTTTTGGAAAACTTCAAGGAGAATCGGTGTTATTTCTTCTCTATATGTCTGGTAGAATTCAGAGGTATCCATCAGGCGGGGGGTTTTGTTCTTGGGTAGTTTTTAGATTACCAATTCAATTTCGTTGGTGGTGATTGGTCCATTTAGTTATTCTATTTATTGCCAGGTCAGTCTTGGAAGGTTGTATTTTTCTAAGAAGTTGTCCATTTCTTCTATGTGTTTAAGCTTGTTAGCATATGGAGTCTAATAATATTCTCTTATAATTCGTTGTTTTTCTGTGGGGTCTGTCGTTATTTTTCCTTTCTCATTTCTCATTCTATTTAAGTGTATAGATTCTACTTTTCTCTTAATTAGTCTGGCTAGTTGTTATCTATTTTGTTTATTTTTTCAAAGAACCAGCTCTTGGTTTCTTTGATTTTTTCTATTGTTTTATTCTTCTCAATTTTATTTATTTCTTCTCTGATCCTTAATATGTCCCTCCTTCTGGTGATTTTGGGCCTCATTTGTTCTTTGTTTTCCAATTTCAGTAATTGTGTCTTTAGAGTATTCATTTGGAAATGTTCTTCCTTCTTTGATACGCCTGGATTTCAATAAACTTTCCTCTTAGAACTGCCTTTGCTGCGTCCCACAGAAGTTGTGCCTTTGTGTTGTTGTTACCATTAGTCTCCATATATTCATCCATTTCTGTTTCGATTTGCTGGTTAACCCATTGATTAGTTAGGAGAATGTTGTTAAATCTCCATGTATTTGTGAGATTTTTTGATTTCTTTCTAAAATTTATTTCTAGTTTTATACCTTTGTAATCTGAGAAGTTGCTTGGTAGAATTTCATTACTTTTGAATTTGCTGGGGTTCTTTTTTTGGCCTACTATGTCATCTATTCTGGAAAATGTTCCATGTGCACCTGAGAAAAATGCGTATCCTGCAGTTTTGGGTGCAGAGTTCTGTAGATATCTCTTAGGTCCATCTGTTCTAGTGTGTTGTTCCGTGCCTCTCTCTTTACTTATTCTCTGTCAGGTTGATCTGTCCTTTGGAGTGAGTTGTGTGTTTAAGTCTCCTAAAATGAATGCATTGCTGCTCTATTTCCTCCTTTAATTCTGTTAGTATTTGTTTCATATATGCTGGCGCTCCTGTGTTGGGTGCATATATATTTATAATGGTTATATCTTCTTGTTGGACTGACCCCTTTATCATTATGGAATGTCCTTCTTTATCTCTTGCTACTTTCTTCGTTTTGAAGTCTATTTTGTCTGATACATGTACTGCAACACCTGCTTTTTTCTCCTTGGTGTTTGCATGAAATAATTTTTTCCATCCGTTCACTTTTACTCAGTGTATGTCTTTATATTTAAAGTGAGTCTCTTGAAGCCAGCATATAGATGGGTCTTGTTTTTTTATCCATTCTTTGACTGTATGTCTTTTGACTGGTGAATTCAGTCCATTTACATTTAGGGTGATTATGTATAGGTATGTACTTTTTGGCATTGTAGGCTTCAGATTTGTGGTTACAAAGTTTCAAGTTTAACTTCCCTACTATCTTAAAGTCTAACAACTAACTTAATATGCTATTAGAAACCCAATCTAAATGTTCTTTGTTTGTTTGTTTCCTCCTTTTTCTTTCTATTCCATTCTTTATATTATAGTTATCATATTCTGTACTGTTTGTCTATCCCTTGATTGACTTTGGGAATAGTTATTTTAATTTTGCATTTTCTTAGTAATTAGCTGTTGTATTTTCTTTACTGTGATTTTGTTACTTCTGGTGACAGCTATTAATCTGTAGGAACACTTCTATCTACAGCAGTACCTCCAAAATACACTGTAGAGATGGTTTCTGGGAGGCAAATTCTCTCAGCTTTTTTATCTGGGAATTGTTTAATCCCTTTTTCAAATTTAAATGATAATCTTGCTGGTTAAAGTAATCTTGGTTCAAGGCCCTTCTGCTTCATTGCATTAAATACATCATGCCTCTCCCTTCTGGCCTGTAAGGTTTCTGCTGAGAAGTCTGATGATAGCCTGATGGGTTTTCCTTTGTATGTGATCCTATTTCTCTCTCTGGCTGCTTTTAATAGTCTGTCCTTATCCTTGATCTTTGCCATTTTAATTACTATATGTCTTGATGTTGTCTTCCTTGGGTCCCTTGTGTTGGGAGATCTGTGCACCTCCAAGTCCTCAGAGACTATCTCATCCCCAGATTGGGGAAGTTTTCAGCAATCACCTACTCAAAGACGCTTTCTATCCCTTTTTCTCTCTTTTCTTTCTCTGGTACCCCTGTAATGCGAATATTGTTCCGTTTGGATTGGTCACACAGTTCTCTCAATATTCTTTCATTCTTAGAGATCCTTTTTTCTCTCTGTGCTTCAACTTCTTTATATTCCTCTTCTCTAGTTCCCATATCATTTATTGTCTCCTCCACCGTATCCAGTCTGCTTTTAATAAAATCCACTGTGTTCTTCAATGATTGGATCTCTGACCGCAATGCATTCCTGAGTTCTTGAATATCTTTCCATACCTCCATGAGCATGTTAATGATTTTTATTTTGAACTCCCTTTCAGGGAGAGTCATAAGGTCCATATCATTTAAATCTTTCTCAGGAGTTGTGTTCATAATTTTACTCTGGACCAGGATCCTTTGGCATTTCATATTTTTGTATGGCACGCCCTGGTGCCCAGAAGCTCTACTCTCTGGAGCTGCTCAGCCTCTGAAGCAATGCGGGGATTGTAGGGGAGTGGTATTGGTGCCTACGGGGAGGAAAGGGGTGTTTGCTGGTTCCTGTCTGCTATGCCTGTCTCCACTGCCTGAACCAGTGGGCTGAGCAAACAGGTATAAGCCTCTGTGCTTTGCATTTTTAGTTGCTATATTCAGATCTTCCCTCTGGCTGGCCTAACACCAGGGAAGGATTTCCCAGTTTGCAAGCCCAGTAGGGCTGGCCAGAAGAAAGGTGCACATGTCTGCCTGTCACAGAAGGGGTTCTTGGAGCTGTGTAGGCAGCCAGGGAGCTGGAGCACCTGAACATCATGAAAGCTCCCAACCTGCTGTGCAGAGTGCACCCGGACAATTTTGTCTGCCTGTCCTTTCTCCTGAGCAGCAAACTCTGTGCAATCCTTGCCCCTTTAGCAGCTGTCTTGCTAAGGGCTTCTTTGTTAGGAAATCTCTCTGACTGCCCACCCTTCTTTTTCCCCGAGCAGCTGGGTATGTATCCCTGCTTTCACAAGCAGCTGGATTATTAGTCTCTCCAGGAATTCTGCCTGTCTTAGCTTTCCAACTCTGTAATTACAAGAGTATCATGCAATCACCATGTAATGTAGATTTGTGCTCCCAGAGCAGATCTCCAGATTTAGGTATTCAGCAGTCCCACATCTCCACTCCCTCCCTGCTTTGTTCCTGTTCCTCCCACAGGTGATTTGGTGTCGGGGAAGGGCTTGGTTCCCACAGGACCACAGCTTTAGTATGTTACCTTTTCTGTGAGGTGTGCTCTTGTCTCCAGGTGTATGCAGTTTGTTGCCATCCTCTTTCCCGTTGCTCTTTCAAGAGTAGTTGATGTAGCTTTATTTTCATATTATATGAGGTTTTAGGAGGAAGCCTCTGTCTCACCTCTCACGCCGCCCTCTTTAATCCACTCTCCTGTTCCTTTAACTTTTATACACAGTACCATTTTATTCCTATATTATTTTCCAGTTAAGGTATTTTGTTAAAATATAAATATTGTCAGGCCACTTTATTTTGGTTAATATATGAAGAATTCCTTTTTGTCACTTTATTATAGCCTCCTTTATATTTGTTCATCATTTCCTTTAATTTAAATTCTTTTGATCTTTTGATTATATGTATTTTTATTGAATTATTTTCCTCCTGTTTTGATATAAACTCATCATATTCTCTTAGGTGATGCTTAAAATATGCATACACAGTTAATCATGAATGAATATGACATGTTCTCTCCTCCTGAGTCCAATAAGACCCCCAGCAGGATCAACCCTTCACTGAACAAGCTCATTCCTGTGCTCGTTATTGTTGGCAGATATTAGAGTTCTACATAAAAGTGGTTGCAAAGTTTTGATCCATACTTTTATTTTATAGTATATGCTTAATTAAGTTTACTATTTTATATCAAATATCTTTGCTTCCTATTTTTCTTATAAGTCCTTCCATTTAAAACAATTTTATTGTCCATAGTTAATGAAATCTTAGCTTTATATATGTTATGGATCTTTTTTCAACCACTTTATAGTGTATTTAAATATGCATACATCCTGAAATGAAATGTGTACATTTTGAAAATTGAACTTGACTTGGAATGATCTAAAATGTTCTAAAAGGTAATCTGCCTCTGTTTAAATGTCAAAACTATAATACATGGCACGGAAATCTGGAAGTGGCCCTAGAACTTTTTCTCTGAAGATGCACCACGTAGAGGTCATGAAACATCTGACCTGAACTCTGGGTTGTCAGTTGTTAGTGAAATGTATAGCTGCAGACTTTAGGTTCCACTCATCACACAAGGAATCTGTGGCTGCTTTAAATAAATCTAGAAGGTATATGTGCAAGTCTAAATGTGATATGTTTTCTACATCAAATATCTAAAAGAAAAGATCCATGTTTTGCCTTCAAAACAGAATGTTTTATAACTGAGTATTACAAAATATGTGGAAAGTTGTTTCCCCTCAGCATGTTGAAGTTTGGTTTTCATTGCCTTCTAGTATCTATTGAGGCTAATGAAAAGTCTGCAGTTGATCTAATTACCTTTTCTATTTTTTCTCTCCAGAACTGTGCAGTACAATACAGTAACCACTAGTCACATGTGGCTAGTTAAACTTAAATTATAATTAGCTAAAATATTTTTTAAAATAAAAACTTAATTCCTCAGTATTTGCACTAGCCACATGTCAAGTATTCAATAACTATATGAGGCTAGTGTCTATCATACTAGGGAGCAAAGATACGATTATTTTTATTATTGCAGAAAATTCTATTAGCACTGATATATAAGCAATTGAAATTTTTTCTTTATATTTAACATTCTTTAATTTCACTATAATGTGTCATGTGCAGTTAATTTATGTTAGATAGCATAAAATTTTTCTGAGGATTTTTAAATCTTGGCAATTCTGAGAGATTTTTCATTAAACAATGCATATAAATATCTCCATTCTCCTATTTGAAATACCTATTGTACATAGAAATATGAAAGCTTCTCAATCTGTACTTCTCATTTTCTAAACAGCTGTTTCCTCTTTTTTACTCTGTGCTAAAATTGGTTGAAACAATCAGTTTTCAATTCAGTTTAGTTTATAGTTTATCCTTTACATTGATATTTAGTTTCAGATACTATGCTTTTTATTTCTAAGAGTTAAAGTATATTTTCTTTTCAATTCTTATTCATTTCTCCCTGTTTTTGTTCTAAAATATCTTGTAATATAATAGATTTCAATTATTTAAATAATCATAAAATAAAATAATTATTTTAAAGACTGTAAAACTATCACAAATTAATTTTTATCAGAAGTGAATTAATTTCCTAATTTTTACTTTCCTCCATGCCCTTATTGGATTACATGTGTTTGTAGAATATATATATGTTTTATATTTTCAGGTTGCAATCATTTTAAGTGTATTTAGCTATGACCACAATAATGTTCAATAATAACTATCCCAAATCTCAGTGGTTTACAGCAACAGTCATTCATGGATCTGCACGTCGACAGGAAGGGACTTGGACCTAAGAGGTATTTGGCTGGGCTTGGCCCCATGACTGCTTCACATTCCTTTCATCAACTTGTTCTCATGGCTGTTACAGAAACTTAAGGATGATAGTTCAGCCTTACAAGTACAAGACATGCTTCTGCTTGTATCACGTGTGCTGATACCCTGTTGAATAAGATCCTATAGCCAAGCCCAACATATGGGAGGTGAGGAAATACACTACTTACATGGTGGGGATGAGGAAGTATTTTTTAAGAATAACCTATCAGTTCACTTTGTTCTTTTTTTGTGTGTCTTCTCTGTTAATCTGGAGTTTTATAATTGCTGCTCCCTAATGTGCTAGGCCCCTATACAACATTCAAATTTTAAAATGGCATTTTGGACTCACTCTGGATAATATTGGTAATATCAGCAGGCCAGTCATTGTGCCAGTGAATGGTTTGAAACAGTTTCTCATCCTAAACTATCTTTCTCATCCTGCTTCCCTAAGCCCAAAGAGTCCTATAAAGCCGTAACCTCAAACAGGAAGTCAGCAATTTCTCAGCCTCCTTTAGTAAGCAGGAATCCATCCCAGACTCCAGACTCTACTTATGGTGGCACACTTTGTCTCTATTAAACTTCCAGATACTGCTGCCTACATCTGTCTAGAGGACCAGAAGGCTTAAACTTTGTTTTAACTTGCCACCTTATATAGATTTTCTATTTCATATACAGTAAATTTTATACAATATTTGAGACAAGCTATGTCTTTCTGCTGATGGCTTTAGTGTTTCCTCTATTATTACTGTGTGTCCAGAGAACAGAGAAAGGAATTCTACTTAAGATGAACAACTGTGTCATCCGCATTGACACTCTGTAACTTTCAAAAACCTCTATCTTACTTAATTTACCACTAATAACCTCTCTCTACAACAGAGATGCTCATTCTAAAAAGAATTCTCACTAGATAGGGAGAATGTCACACCAAGGTAGCCAAGTATTGGTACAGGGGAAGATATGAAGAGTTTATAATGTCCCCATGAGATTTGACTTCATCTCCAATATGATGACAACTATCCCAGTAGGCTTACTCTCCCAGTCTGAGATGAAAAATACATCCTAGAGCCTACAACATTTCTCAGATACATTCTATAATAATATTTAGAATTCTGCAGCTTAATTTTAATAATCACAAAAGTTAATATAAACCTCCTTTGAATTATTCAAATACTGATTTTATAATTAAATACTGCCATGCAGTGTAATTTCACTGCCTATGTTTGCAAATATGTACCTAGGGGCATACATGTGCCAAGGGAAGACCAAATGAAGTTGAGGAATGGTGTTTGAATTAAATTTTCAAAGTAATTTGAATAGAAGTTGTAGGAAGATTGAGGTATCACAAATCAAATGGTTTTATCAAAATGCCAAAGACATAAGGGCTTGTGCAGAGGAAAATCAGTCCTGTTCTTGTGATTTCCAGCAGGTCATGAGCAGTGACCTCAGTTAAGTCCTTTTCCATTTATGTATGATTATAGCAATAAGTGAACTAGAAATTCATCTAATTTCATTTTTAATAATACCAAAAGGATAACCAAACCATAACATGAACAAAATTATCAGGTGACACATCATCAAAACTACCATTCAAAATTCTCTCAAAGATACGTTTGGGGGTAAGAAAGAGGTGAAATTATTCTAAATTATTAAGCAAAATTTAACATTACTAATGTCACCTTGTCAAACATCGAACACTAATTCTTTGAATTAGAAGACTATAGCTAATGTAAAAAACATTTTAAAAACATGGATTAAAAGTTTTCAGTCAAGAAGCCAACTGAGAAGATACAAAATTCCTCTTTTGCCTCACAAATATACCCCTTAAAATATTTGAAAAGTTGTGAAATAGAGTCAAATTTGAAAGCAAGAAAGGAAAACCTTCAGGTGATAGAAATGTAGAAAATCTAGTCTAAGTAGACCTGGATTTGATACACCAAACTGTACAGAATGATTTGAATAGGCACATCCTTCAACAGCTAGAATCTTATGCCTATGAAGGGAGAGGATCCTAGTGCACAGGCCCTGAGCATTTCGGGAGGTGGATGTAGGCTTCCTGCACTGTTCTAGAGGTAGAAAAAAGCTGCTATTGGTTATTAAGTGATGAGAAAATGTCTACCCAAAAGACAAGAGTCATAAACTCAAAAAAAAAAAAATGCCTGTGCCAGGACATAGGGAGAAACAGAATCATTTATAACACTGAAAATCTCTGCCCAGTAGCTCAGGTTCTGAACATATACTGTCAACTTCAAATTATTGATAGTTATAGAATAGTTCACCCCAAAACAGAAGAGGAAACATTCTTTTCAAGTGCACATGAGACATGTTTCAAGACAAACAATATCCGAGGCCATAAAACAAATCTCAGAGAATATAAAAGGATTTAAAAGATGCAAAGTATATTTTCTGATAACAAAGGATGAAATTGGAAATCAGTAACAGAAATATATATGGAGAATTCTCAAATACTTTTAAACTAAATAGCTCACTTTTAAATAGCAAATAAGTACAAGAAGAAATCAAAATGAGAAGTAAGTATTTTGATCCAAACCAAAACAAAAAGACATATCAAAATTGCCAGATGCTGGGATAAGTAGCACTGAGAAGATAGTTCTCAAACCAAATGTTTTAGTCTGCATCTTAAGAAACTAGGGGAAAACAAAAACCCAAATAAACCAAAGAAAGGAAATAATAAAGATCAGGGTACAATTGAAAGAAAGAGAAACAGAAAAACAATACAAAACATCAGTGAAACCAAACGCTGGTTCTTTGAGATCAATAAAATTGATCAGTCGTCAAGAAAAAAGAAGACACAAATTGCTAATATCAGAAATGAGATAAATGACATCAGTACAGATTCTATAGATATTAAAATGATAATAAGGGTATACTGTCTGTCATCCTATATCTATTAAAAGAAATTGAATTTATAGTTTTAAACATTCCCACAAGGAAAACTCCAGGCCCAGTGAGTTTCAGTGGTCATTTTTACCAAGTATATACAGAAGAAATTCCACACAAAGTCTTCCAGAAAAGGAGGAACTATTTCCAAATTCATTCTATGAGGCCAGCACTACTCAGATACTAATACCAGACAAAGGTATTACAAGGAAAGAAAACTATCTATCAATATTCCTCTTGAACATATATGAAAATGTTCATAAAAGAAGTTTAGCAAATCAAATCCAACAATATATAAATGTATATCATGATTATATTAGTTTTCTATGGCTGCTAACAATTACCACAAACTGAGTGGCTTAAAACAACATAAATGCATTCTCACAGTATCTGGAAGTCAGGAGTCCAGACATTCTTTAGGGTGGTTCTCTGCTCAGTGCCAAATGAGATAGACATCGAGGTGTCATCCAAGGCTATAATTTTATCTGAGGCTCACAGTCCTCTTCCAAGTTCATTCAGGTCACTGACAAAATTAATTTCCTCTGGTTGCAGAAGTGATGTCCCCATTTTTCTTCTAGCTATTGTCTGGGGTCACTCTTCACTGTCATGGGCTTCCCTGAGGTCCTAGCAGCAAGACCCTCTCACAACATGGCAACTTATTTTTTTAAAGCCAACAGTAGAATATCCGTTTAGACAGCTACAATGATGTTTTATATAATCTAGGGAGTGACTATCCTGTGCAAAGTCCACACCGGTGTTGAAGGAAAGGTCAAATACACCAGGAGATTGGAATCTCAAAAATCATCTTAGAATACTGCCTATCACCATGAACAAATTGTATTTATCCCAGAATTACAAAAGAGTTTAACATGCAAGAATCAATGTAATTCACTACATAAACATACTTTTTTAAAAACAATGTATCATAATATCACTCATTTAATTGTAGATTATGATATCAAAATAAACTAAAAAATAAATAAATAAAAACAATGTATCATCATTTCAGTAGATGTGAAAAAAATACTTAACAAAAATTCAACTTCCATTCCTGATTTTTTTATATCTCAGGAAACCTGTTATAAAGGCAACTTTTTCAATCTGACGTTGATTGAATTGGTTAAAAAAACCCTGCAGCTAACATCCTTAATGGTGAAAGACTGAATGCCTTTACTCTAAGTCCAGGTTACAGAGGATGTCTGCCGCCACACTCCTGTTCAGTACTTTCCTAGAAGTTCTTGCCAGTTCAATAAGGCTTCAAAATAAATAAAAGATATATCAATTGAAAAAGAAGAACTGAATTTACTTGTAGATGAAATGATTTTATAAAATGCTAAAGAATCTTTGAAAATAGCCACTACAAGTAATAAGTGTGTCTTGCAAGGACTGCAGGGCATATGATCAATGGCAACAATGAATCACTAACAAATACTGTAACATTTAAAAATTGCCATTTATAAGATCAAAAATCCCAAATACTTAGCAATATATCTGACATAATATGAGTATCTGTACACTGAAAACTACAAAATATTGCTGATAAGAGAAATAAAAGGAGATAAAAATAAAAGAAGACATATATTAGGTAAATGGATTAGAATAGTAGGCTCAGTATCATTAAGATATCAACTCTCCTGGTGAACACAAATCGAAATGAGAAAATTATACTAACACACATGCTATTTTTTTAATTTTAGAATTTGACTTTGTCTCATTTCTGTTGAAGTGACTCTTCTCAAACTTGGATTCATTCCTAGTTATCTCAAATATATTGTGGAATTCTCAGAAATAACTCTCCTCATCATTATTTGACATCAAACTTTGTTCTTGTGATAATTTTGGGAGATAAAATATGTTGCTAAATACATACATGTATCCAACAAATACCAAATTCATCTTCAGTTTCTTTGTCCCAGTTTCTTAGAATGCATTTCTCTTTTTACTGAATTCTAAATCAGACCTTCAGAAAAATAAAAGGTTTCTTTCTATAGCAGGTTTTTCATCTGCCAAAATCTAAAAGTTCTGTTTGCACTTCTACAAAAGTGTGTGTGAAGGGAGGTAAAAGCGGGTATGTAAACCAGGTATTTGGGGTCACTGCTGCTGATTTCATTTTTAATTGTGAAAATATCATCCCTATTTTTATATTATTGAGGAACAGTTTAAAATCCTTGATATTTTTAAGAGGAGTTACTGATTCCCTGGATCTGTATGACTAAGCTTACCTGAGGAATCTTCAATGCAGAATTCAAAATGTAGTATAATTTGAGAAATAATAGTTACTATTTTTAAAATTAGTCATAGGTAGGTTGTGTTCACACTAAAAGCCAGAAAGATGGTGTTTTCCCTATTAGTGAAACAAGAAGTTATGGAATTTATAAAAAGTCTGGCTTTTATCAAAACATGCAAGGTGCTGTCTCATTTAATCCACTTGCTTCAAGCTCAGTGAGGATTCCTCATCTCTTAGAGCTCAGGTGGATCATAGGAGGTATGGAAGGAAGCCAGACAGGCTTGGCCTCTTAATTCATAAGCACTAAGACAAAAATAACATACATCAGGAAAAAAAGAATGGAAAACTGCTAATATATAAAATTATGATTTAACTGTTAACTTGATCATAGTTATCTTAGATCAACAATCTCTTGAGTATTTGTCATGCAAAGGAGGACTTACTTGAAAAATTCTCAGCACTTAAGCTTTAAGCATTAGCTCTGTGGATCTAAGGCACACATGAGATAAGATGCATCTCATTTTGAGGTCTGTTTATATTGGTCCCCACTCCTGAACTTTTAAATAGAGGAAAGACTGTTTCACAGGTATCACTACAGCAATACAAACAGTTTGCGACCTTCCTCCTGAACACAGTTCCAACTGTTACAGGAGTCTAGGGACATTTCTGACCAGGCTTCCTTTCATCCTACATGTTCTAAGGTATCTTCTAAGATTTATACCATAAAAAGCTGCTGAAAATGCCTTTTTCCATATGTAAGTAATTACCAATTACCTGTCATTTCATGGTGAATACTTTAAAATTCAGTAACATTTAGAACTTGTTAGCTACCTTGGCAGATTTGTTCCTGATCTATTTCCCATTGATCAAACTGATATTAGAAAGTCTTCAGACTTTAACTTTCTTTTATAAAATGCAACTTTAGAAGGGAATGCAGCTATGGTACCATGGAAAGTTGGGCATGGAGCAAAAAGTGTTGTTTAATGCTTACCTCAGCCAATTACTAATTTCCTATTACTGAGCTATTATTTCCATATCTGCAAAATTAAGAGGATGATGTACTATAGTGTTAGATTAGTAAATGAGGAAAAGCATGTGAAAATACATTGTATACTATAAATTCTATGTTGGTATTACATATCACTCATCTACAATCTTGCCAATGTTTTAACAAATAACTGTGTATGAAGAGTCCATTCTGTGCTTAGTGATCTAAGATGAAAACAACATGAAGCAAAGAAACAAAAAAAAGCAACAATAAGAGACTTTATCCTACCAACAAGAAGAGAACAGTGCAGGTGGGAAGGTAAGTAACATACATATTCATGGGAAGTCAGTAGGATTAATTCTGAAGTAATCTTTAAGAAAAAGATTGTATAAAATAAGGTACTATCTATGTTCCTAAAATCTAGATGTCTTCACTTTAGGAGCATGATTACTATTGCTTAGTTCTCGCTTAGAAGCACTCTCGCTGATGGTTTTTCAGCTAAGACTTCAAGGTAGGGCATTATTTGAATTGATGGAAAGCAAAGAGCGTGACTCTGGATCAGAGGTAATGGAAAAACAAGTAGTGTAGAGTGTGAAGATAAAAAATATGGTATAAGGAGAAGATGAAAGATTTCCAGAAAAAATCAGTTAATTTTGAGAAGGCTGAGTGAGATTCCAAGTGAAAGACTGGTTGCAATTGATAGAAGCTCTGAAACTTGGAAGAGAAGGGAAAGAACAAGATGATGTGAGTAGGAGGAAGAAGAGGGTTATGGACAGTAGAGTTTAAGATATATTAATTTTGAGATGTCACTGCCATATTCAAGTAGAGATGTCTACTCTATTTTTTCTTTTTTTGAAAATTGTGTTGAGGTCCATACAATAAATGCACAAACCTTCAAGTACAGCTTGATGAATTTTGCCCTATGTATACATTCATGTAACTATCAGACAGATCAAGCAAATATTATCTCTGATTATTACCCCCTCACCTATTTACCCATCCCCTGACCCCCCTTCCCCTATGGCAACCACCAGTCTGTTCTCTGGGTTTCTGAGTCCATTTCAGTTTTGTTTGTTCCTTTGTTTTTTGTATTCCACTTACAAGTGAAATCATGTTACTTATCTTTCTCTGACTTCTTTTACTTAGCAAAATATTCTCTAGGTCCATACATGTTGGCACAAATGGCAAGATTTTTTTATGTCTGAGTTATATTCCATTGTATATGTATGTACCATAACTTTATCCATTCATCTACCAATGGACATTTATGTTGTTCCCATATTTTGGCTACAGTAAATAATGCAGCAATAAACATAGCAGTGCACATACCTTTTTGAATTAGTGATATTGTTTTCTTTGGGTAAATTCACAGAAGTGGAATTGCTGCATCATATGGTATTTCTATGTTTAGTTTTTTGAGAAACCTCCATACTGCTTTCCATATTGGCCACACCAATTTGTAATCCCACCTGCAGTGTACAAGGTCTGCTTTTCTCCACATCCTTACCAACATTTGTTATTTCTTGTCTTGTTGACAGACATTCTGACAGGTGTGAGGTGATAGCTCATTGTGGTTTTGATTTGCATCTCCCTGATGGTTAGTGATGTACAGCATCTCTCCATGTCTGCTGGCATCTGTATGCTTTCTTTTTTGGCAAAATGTCTATTCAGGTCCTTTGCCCATTTTTTAATCAGATTATTTTATTTTTTGGCATTGAGTTGTGTGAGTTCTTTATGTTGTGGATATTAGTGCCTTATCAGCTATAGCATTTGCAAATACATCCTCCCACATAATACGCTACATTTTCATTTTGTTGATGGTTTCCCTTGCTATGGAGAAGTCTTTTTGTTTGCTGTAGCCCCAAATATATACTCTTTAAACCATGAAATTTATAGATTTGTTTTACCTTCGCATTGGATAAAACAGAAACCCAGAACAAAAATGCCATAGGTATATTTTAAGAGAACTGAAACAAATATTCAGTCTAGGGCAGTGTAAACTGCTAATATGATTTGGTATTGAAAAACTGTACTTAGTGTCTTTGTGAAATGGACTGCAGTGTCTTTTAAAATGATGTACAATACTGATTTTTGTCACCAAGAGTTATTTTGCAAAAAAATTCTTGAAAAATATTTAAGGTTTTCAGAATTTAAGTGTTCTTAAATCTAAGGAAGATTAGCTGAAAGATGATATTGCATCCTTTAACTATTCAACAGTTTAAACTTCAGAATTATTAAATCTCATGTACTCAATAACATTTAAAATGTTATTCATAGGACTTCTATCTGTGGGGGAAAGAAAACAAGCAAAGCCTTGGAATTACTTTTGATTAAAGTGTAAATCACTTATTTCTAAACCCGTATCAACTCCCAGTCCTTCCCCCCAATTTATTACTGAGTGATTTTTCTCATCCTCACCTATTGTATTGCACACTGGTTCACCCTTATATTTATACAGCCATTTACCATGTCAATGTCCCTCATTCACAAACACCTCATCTCAAAGGATATGTTTTAAGCATTTCTGCCTCTCTGGTGGGTGGATCTTGATCTCTTTGGAATCTTCTACCTTTGACAATCTGATGGAAGCTCTGAGTTCATTCCCCACAAAAACACATGTGCAAAGACAAATATACCACATTTTGCACATAATTTCAGGGAAAATATTCTGAAACTCTTGAGGCAATATGGAAAACAGGATAAGATATGCTGAGTTATTGTTTAAAAACATTCCTGGACAAAGGAGGAATTCAGTATGTACTTGTCAGTGGATTAACTACTCTGGGAGAACTGAGGCAGAAAATTGGTAATAGTCCAAGGAGGGAAAGAGTGGGAGATTTAGAAGGAAAAAAAACCTTTCACCTTAGGTATTAATCTAGCTACAGCAGACTTTTTCTAGTAAAGATTTGTTCCTAAGGACACATTTCTTTTAGAGAAGCAGGTAGTAAATCTGTGGATGTGGGAAGACTCAGAATACAAGGCCTTAAGGAACTCTCTGCCACAAAGTAAAAATAGAAGTGACAGTGAGCAGGAGGAAGGAGGAGGATATGCTAGAAGGCAAATCACGCTCTTGGGTTCCTGATGAAGCATGACTCAGAAGCTACCAAAGATATTAACCAGTCCGAGGCAGAAGTGCTGAGCCCTGCAAAGTACAGCTCAGAAGGCGGCTCAGACGGGTGGTCTCCAAAGAACTTCAAAAATTGAATGACTCCAACAAGATCAGTAAGGAGAATCATAGCTGTTACTGATACAATTACCATTCACTGAACATTTCTCTGTCAATCGCCATACTAATCACTTTACATGCATTGTCTCTCAAGAGGTTGAATATGTTTTATTACCTCAGCAGCTTGAATATATTTCAATAAAGTTTTAAAAATGTAGATGGGTCTATCCCTCTACCCAGTGCCCTGTACACTAGGAAGTCCTGGAAAGGGAAGTAAAATGTGAAATGAATTGAAATATGAACGATCTGCTGACATCTAATGTACACAGTCAAGATACATACTCATCTATATGCCAGGCCAGTATTTAATTTTCCAAAATCACAAAGACTGAAAAATAAAGACCAATTAAAAAATTACTTTTATATCTGAAGTTCTACTAATATATACTTTTAACTACTGCTATTACTGACACGAATTAACATCTTGCTTTTCTCATGTAATAAATTTGATTACCAGCAAAATCTCAACATAGTGTAAATGCTCTAATAATAGTTTTGGGGCACAAAACTTGAGCTATCCTCTTTGGAAATAAAATGTAGTTTTAAATATATCCATCTCAAAGTAAGCTTTCCTTCAATAAGCTGAAAATATATTTGAGAAGCATAATTAGCACTCTCAAACAAGCAATAATACATCTATTTCTCCTAATGGAAGGTCTAGATATAGAAATTATATTTAAACATCTTAGGAGAAAAAACATACTTCATTCAAACAATAAATGCTTATTAAGTATCAGCTATGTGCAAGGTATTGTTTGAGCAATAAACACAATTAAGATATCATCCTTATTCTCAAGGAATTCATGTTGTAGTAAGAAGGTAACAACTATATTACAACCAAACCACTATATTATAAGGTAGAAATGCAAGTGTCACATTACATCATTATCTTAATACTAAGAGGCATTCTGTCCTAACATGTGAGGCTCCCAGATCACAAGACTAAACAGTACTTATCTATCATGAAATTTTTTGATTGACTTAAATAGTGTATCTGTCTATCCACAATGTATTTTATTTAAATATCCGTTTCCTTTATTTTAGCAGTAACTAATACACTGTCTTACATTTTTTTCACTGAAAATATGGGTCTTTCTTAGCTCTGTAGCTCTATTATATTTTTCTTTGAACAAAATTAAAATTTTTTAAAATCTAGAATATCTGCCTGAATGTTCATCTCATAGTGAACAATAGAAATATATGTGCTGACTGGGGACCTAAAACACAGGAATATATACTAATTAAAATATACATCATTACAGCTATAGGGTTGTAAACACATTTTCGTTCTTAATTTTCTGCTACGCATCTAACTATGATAAGCAACATTTAAGTTATGGTTAATTTTAGAGAATTATGTCAAATGCCTTTTAACTTTTCAGCCTTCAGCAGAGTGGGTATCATTTGGAATGCTGACATTGATCCATTTTTGTTTAAAATGAAATTAAATGTAAAATTGTGAGAGCAAAAGTGTTTTGTCTTCAAATAATTTTTCTTGAAAAGCAATGTCAATGGAGGTATTTTATGGAGGATGGCTTTAGGACCAGTTGCACTCTATATGCATGAACGCTTAATGCTTCTCGTCCTCTGACTTTTAAGAGTACATTAGTAAGTCTTTCAAGCATACAAAAAATTATTTTTCTCTGCCACTTTCCCAGATGCATTGTAGTTAGCCCAACTCCTATTTACGTGCTCCAAGGCAATGAATTAGTTGGTGAGGTAGCTGGAAAATGCATATATAAAATGTTTCAAAAAAGTAAAATCAGTGTTAAGATAAGCTCTATCTTTTATGATAGAAGTTAAATACATTTTTATAAACATCTTCTGGAAACATATTTCTGAGCTCTCCACTGCTCTCTTAGTGTACTTTGAGGCCATAATATCTAGGAAACACAGAAAATATAGTGCAATTTAGTTTCTAACATAAACCTACAAAGAACAAATTTTTCCTTGTTTCAACCCTTGCTTCACTCAAGTCTATTCTAGCAAGAAGATTTAGTTCAAAATAACCCTCAAAAAAAAAAAAAAACAAAGTTGGAGCATGTTAAACATCTGCTCAAAACCTTCCAGTGGTCTCCGATCTCATTCAGAATAAAAGCCACAGTCAATTGAGTGCCGTACATTCATCACCCCCATGCTATTTCTGTGAAATAAACTTTTGGCGCTTCCTCAGCCAACTCCACTTGGCCTGCAATGACCTCGCTGTTCTCAAACTACCTGACATGGTATGTCTTACCAAAGCTCAGTTTCTCACCTCATCCAGATCTGTGCTCAAATGTGACCTTCTATGACCACCCTATTTATAAATATATGCTGCCGTCATCTCCTGCTCCCCAATCTGGCACTCTCTTTTTCCTTTTATTTTTTTAAATTTTGATTTCTTTACTAGCACTTACCAAGATAAAACATATTACCACCAAAGTCCCTCCTTTTCTTCCTTCCACCCTCCTTCTCTTCTTTCTCCTTCCTTCTTTTCTCCACTTAACTTCTTTTATGCCCCTGCCAAAAGATAAGGTCTTTGAGGGCTGGAAGTTATTGATACTGAGTAATTTTGAGCTAATGCTAATAATTTTTTGAATAAATGAAAGAATAAATTATCTACATCCCATTTGCTCAAAAATGAAATCCTCTGCACTGAGTCCCAACTATCACACTGAACAGCTATGTGACTACAAGCAAGTAGTCTCATTTTTCCACTTCTTTCTTATTTCCAAAAGGGGGATAACAGTACAAATCTCACAGAGGGCTTGCAGTAGGATTAAATGAGTAATACACAAAAATATTAGACTAGCACCTGCCATGTAATTAAAGTTCTATGTATGTAAACTATCATTATTATAACAAATTTTGTAAAGACTCCTAAAATCTTATTTCTTAAAACATCTCCCATATTCATTCTTTTTGTTTTAACATATTTGTCACATAGCTAAAATGTGTGTGATCATTCTTTTTTTGTATATAATTTATTTTGGTATCATTAATCTACAATTACATATGCAATATTATGGTTATTAAACTACCCTTTCATCAGGTCACCCCCACCAACCCCATTACAGTCACTGTCCATCAGCATAGTGAGATGCAATAGAATCACTACTTGTCTTCTCTGAGTTGTACGTGTGTGATCATTCTTAACAATTTTAAATTTTGAAATATTTTTAAATCCTTAAGATCAACATACTGCCTTAAACCAAAGAGACATTAAATGTAATTACAACATTTTATTTATAATAGTGTCTGATCATTTACAGGAAATCCAAGATGAAAAATACTATAGAAGCTTTTTAGTCTGATGTAGTCCCACTTGTTTGTAGTATAGTTTGAACCCACAGACTATGATACTCCCCTGTCCTCACCAGCTTTCTTCTCCTTTCTTAAGATTTCCTGGGCTATTCAGGGTTTTTTATGTGTGTGTGTGTGGTTCCATACAAATTTTAGGCTTATTTGCTCTAGTTCCTAGAAAAATGACATTGGCATTTTGATAAGAATTGCCCTGAATCTGTAGATTGCTTTGGGCAGAATGGCCATTTTGATAATGTTAATTCTTCCTGTCTAGGGGCACGAAATAGCTTTCCATTTATTTGTGTCTTCTTCAGTTCCTTTCATCAATGTTTTACACTTTTCAGAGTACAGGTCTTTCATCTCCTTATTTAAATTTATTCCTAGGTATTTTATTCTTTTTGATACAGTTTCAAATATGATTGATTTCTTAATTTCTCTTTCTGTTCACTATTTGTATACAGAAATGCTGTATATTGATTTTGTATCCTTCAACTTTACTGAATTCATTAATTAATTTTAGTAGTTTTTTGGTGGAGTCTTCAGGGTTTTCTATATATAGTATCATGTCATGTGCAAATAAGGAAGGTTTTAATTCTTCCTTTCCTATTTGGATAACATTATTTATTATTTCTTTTTCTTGTCTGACTACTCTGGCTAAGACCTCCAATACTATGTAGAAAAATGTGGCGAGAAGGGCATGCTTATATTTTTCATGATCTTCGGGGAAAAGCTTGCAGATTTTTACTATTGTGTATGATGTTAGCTGTGAGTTTGTCATATATGGCCTTAATTATACTGAGGTATGTTCCCTGTATACCCACTTTGTTGAGAGTTTCTATCATGAATGGATAGTAAATTTTGCCAAATGCTTTTTCTGCAGTTACTGAGATAATCCTATGATGTTGACAATCATTCATTTTGTTTTATTTGTGTATATTGAACCATCTTTGCAGGCTCAAATAAATCCCACATGTTCATGGTAAACGATCCTTTTAAAGTATTATTGAAGTCAGTTTGCTAATATTTTGTTCAGGATATTTGCATCTATGTTCATCAGTGATATTGGCCTATTTAATGTTCTTTTTTTTTAATGTCTTTGATTTTGGTATTGGGGTAATGCTGGGATTTTTTTGAATAGTTTGAGAAGAAGAGGTATTAACTGTATTTTAAATATTTGGTAGAATTCACCTGTGAAGCCATCTGACCCTGAAATTTCATTTGTTGGAGTTTTTTGATTATTGATTCAATTTCATGGCTAATAATAAATCTGTCTATATTTTCTATTTCTTCCAGATGCAGTTTTGGAAAATTGTGTTCCCGGGAATTTATCCATTTCTTCTAGGTTGTCCAATTTGTTGGTATATAATTTTTCATTGTAGTCTCTTATAATCCTTTGTATTTCTGTAGTATTTGTTGTAATCTCTCTTTTTCATTTTTGATTTTATTTATTTGAGTCCTCTTTTTTTCTGGATTAGTCTGCCTAATGGTTTGTTAATTTTTTTCACTGTTTCATTTATTTCTTCTCTAGTCTTTACTGTTTGATTCCTTCTACTGTCTGAGCCCTCTGTTCTTTTTCTAGTTCCTTAGGTGTAAGGTTAGATTGTTTGAGATTGTTCTTGTTTCTTGAGGTTACTCTATAATGTAATGAGGTTCCCTCTAGAAGTGATTTGCTGCATTATAAAGATTTTGTAATGATCATTTCCATTTTTATTTGTCTCAAGGAATTTTTTTAACGTTTATTTTGGTATCATTAATCTACAATTACATGTACAATATTATGGTGATTAAACTACCACTTCATCAGGTCCCCCCAATCAACGAATTTTTGTATCTGATTTCTTCATTGATTTATTGGTTGTTTACAGTCTTATTTATCAATCATTAAATGACCGTTTAAATTAGCACACATTAATTTGGAACTTAAGAGTAAACTATAGAGCTGCTTTATTCTAGGGAAGTAAAGACTGATAAAAGAATAGAAGTCCTAGTTCACCTTGTATGAAAATGAGAGTTGACTCTAAATCCAGTTCATGAAGACTATCATTAACAACACCACATTAAGATACTATATTAGTGTGAAGAAAAACAGAAATGAATGAGAAACAAATGAAATAAAACCAACAAGGATGATTCATCCAGCAACGTCCATCAGTGGTTTTTAATTGCTTACTTAGTAAGTGCTAAGTACTACTAGGCTGGTCAACACTGAGAATATAATTGCAAACAATACAGAAATGGTTTCTGCACTCATAATGCACCTAAATTCAATCAGATTTTTTGCATTGTAGTGTGGTGATAAACATTATGCTCCATTGCTATAATTTTATAATTTGATGAATTATTGTTTGAAGGAATGCATAGAAATATACACAAAAATATCAGATTATTTGACACAGTTATTCTCAAATTAGTAATCAGTAATCAGAGATTTTGAAAAATATATCAGCCTATTTTTCTATTATAGTCTATTTTATCTTTAGCTGGAAAATTTATTTCCCAATTTATTATTTTCAGAT
Organism: Smutsia gigantea; assembly: GCA_032199065.1. NCBI lineage: Eukaryota > Metazoa > Chordata > Mammalia > Pholidota > Manidae > Smutsia > Smutsia gigantea. Next base: position 56,222 of record JAVSCE010020805.1, on the reverse strand, counting down.
ATCTTCTGAAAATGTGTTTTCACACCCAGAGGATGTTGGATCACAGAGTATTCCCATAACAAATCAAATAAACAAAGAAAAAAAGCTGCGAATCCTGATTTTGAGAAAACATGATATCAAAATAATTGGAAAAGTCCTAAAGTTTAAAATTTTAGCAATATATATTTAAAGCACTGCTGTACATACCACTAACATTTCCTTCAATTAAATTTAGCGTCATCAGTATCCTCACCTATCAAATATGCATTTATAAATACATTTCATCTTTACAAGCAGTTAAGTATTCAACATCATCACACTTAAACTCTACTTAAGGATACCCAAAGTACAAAAAAGTTACCACTTCTCTTCTAATCCCTCTCTATCACACAGAGTTTGCCAATTTGTGACAGCTCTGCAGTAATATTGAAAAGTAACATATTCATAGTCTTATAATATCGAAAAACTGAACATTTACTCTCAGATATAAATAATAAAAATTTATTTTTAAACAGCCAGCCATACTCCATTGCTGAATTCCAAAAGTAGATACATTCCACAGTACTCTGAGCATATGGCCCTCAGACAGGAAGGATTTTTGAATAGCCTGGTGAGTAGGAGGAGTCAGATAATGCATGGACTTGAAAGTCAAGTTAAGAGTAGCAGAATTAAGATGGCAAGTTGGTTTGATTATGAGCTAAAAATGATCAAGACATCATATATTTTATATCTGAGGTGAAGGATGAGAAGTGTATGAATGAGAACACAGGTAACTCCCAGGTTTCTAGATAAGATGGCAAGGTGGTGAATTCATTAGAATCAAACACTGCAGAAGTGCCAGATTTGTTGGTGAAGAGAATGAGTTCAGTTTTGGCTATATTGAATTTGAGTGGTCTTTAACATATCCACATAAATCTGTTAAATTGGCAGTGGTATTACATGTCAGGACACCTAGTAAGACACAAATGATTGAGTTCACTCTCCAAATTTGCTAGAAGTCCTGACATTCTTAATAAAATACATATCCATTGTTTGTGTTTCAGGTAAAGCAAAGAAAAGCTTTCATTAAAGAATAAACTAAGCATCTCTCCTAAAGCACCAAAGTCCATCAGAGTGCAGCTCATGCTCCACTATGAAGCCACTGCTGTCTTGTCAGATTGTTCACTCTCATGCCCTTTCAAAAAGCTCTGCCCTTTCCTTACAGAAGATTATTTAAGCAATGGGCAATACCCTTTCCGTCTAAGCCCAGGGACGGGATGCCCTTATAGTTATGGCCATGTAGACTGGGTCTATCTAAAGGTCTATGACCAGAAACTGAATATTGCTCTTACAGGGTTAACAAAGTTAATTGGTGGTGAGAAAACTTCGAGCACTTTCCTCCCTACTACAGAGAATCCTTAAATTTTGAGATGACAGTGTTACATCATTGAAGACCTCATCAGTCTGGATTCCTGGATGAGTACATAAATCAGTAGGCCTCCCCTAAACACATACACAATGGTTATATATTTTAGGAGTAAGATATAGGAGGTGTTTAAGCCACTGAGGTTTTCATGTTTGTTACCACAGCATATCCTACCCTATCCTATTCCACAGCTCAGAGTGAGTGTATTTTCAGCACTTGCTTATGGTGTATCTCTTAGCTGAACTACACTTCATTCTTTGATAGTTGGTTGATAGTCTGGGAGTTTGTGTTCTTTCAAATATTTTTGAACAGACTGATGAAGGACTAAAAGTTTGAGGACTTAGTCTCCAAATTTACCCACCATTTTGCGAAAATTCACAGGAACAGGAGAGAAGCCAAAGGAGCATCTCTGTGCTGAGCCCCTTGTATATCTAATTACCTTGTAGAAAAATACACTGGTTAGTTACAGAGTCTCACATGTTAACACAGAAAGGTGTCAGAGATTTCATCTAGCAAAATCCCCACATCATAAAGTTAGTGACGGGTTGCTGTTTTTATTTTGTTTTTAATTATAATATAATCTTATAGCTTAGCACTAAAAGGTGTCAGATCATTTAGTAAAATCTCCACATCATGAGCTTAAGTTATTACATCATTTGCTTGTTTTTAAATTTGAAACAAAGGTAAATAAACACTGAAAACATAATGATACAAATCATTTTGTGTCAATTATCATTTAGACAACATAGGTCTCAGAGCATTAACTGGAAATTATTTTTCCCTTTGTCCAGTTTCATAAAGCATATCACTTATTGGTGAGAATAGTCCACTAAGATACTCTTCTTATATTCACATTTGGTGGTTCTGTGTGAATTTAGCAAAGAAAACTCTATTTTTAAAATATGTTATTGTCAGAGTATAATGTATATAGGAGTCTTAGAGAACCCAATAACCCAAAGTCATTCTTCATCATCTGTTGGTCCCACAGACTAGTTCTCTTCTCACTTTAATGGGAGAGAAATTATCGATCACATCTGTGCATCTTCCTCTACCAGGAAGTTTATCCATAACTAAAAAAGAGAGTACAATGTATTGACAGCACTTCAACAACAACAAAAAAACATGAGTAACTTTAACTAATAGCTATTAATTGAACTCAGGAGGTAGCAGACCTACACATATTTCCTTATTGAGACAGACCAATAAAAGCATTAGTATTAGTGCCAGATTCATTGTGGGCTAAAAAAATATCCAGTGCAAATTCACACAAAATCACCTATATGTGAAATATCAGTAATTTATCATTTTTGGTAGGGGAATTCTATAAAATTTAACACACTTACAGTATGGGGATGCTTTATATTAAACAATAAGTCTGTAAATTCCCATATATTCATTACATTACACTTACATATGTTTAATGGAATCTTAAATGTACTGTATTCTTTAAAAATTGGTAATACATTTTAGGAAGTTTCTAAAATTACAAATTTTTACCCATTGATAGGTTGTTACATTAACTTAGTTGGTTATGACCAGTTATTTTACTGGAATGATCAGTTATATTAAAAAATACAACTATAGTATATATGGAAGTATATATGTACTAAAACATAAGATATTTAGGATAATACAAGAGAGCCTTGGTTCCATAAAGCATATCACTTATTGGTGAGAATAGTCCACTAAGATACTCTTCTTATATTCACATTTGGTGGTTCTGTGTGAATTTAGCAAAGAAAACTCTATTTTTAAAATATGTTATTGTCAGAGTATAATGTATATAGGAGTCTTAGGGAAAAAACAGGGCCATTTAAGATTGACCCATTAATTATTACTTCATTACTGCTGCAGCGTCTTGACTGGTACTGCAGTCTCACAAAGTTAATATGCCTCTGTAAGCACCTGGTTTACTATCACAACGCGACCTAGGTAGACTTTGGGTTATTGGGTTCTCGAAGCCAGGATATGAAACAAGACAGAGGAAAAGTAATTTCCAGTTAATTCTCTGAGACCTATGTTGTCTAAATGATAATCAACACAAAATGATTTGTATCATTATGTTTTCAGTGTTTATTTACTTTTGTTTCAAAATCTAAATTAGGGTTGTGTAGGATATAATCAAATACATACTCTAAAGGAAATTACATTGAAAAAAATCGTTACTGTGATAAAGAAGTAAGGTATTCACTGAAATCAAGAGAAATAATACAATTGGGGGTAGGCCATATGTTCAATTTCCTTAGCAATGAGGGCAAAGGAGAAAGGTTATTAAGATTTACCAAAAGATAAACAGAAAGTGTCTAAGGAATGTATGCCATGAAAGAAAAGGAGTTAATCTAAAGATGAAAATAGATAATGAAAACATATACCTATAAGACACCTGAAAATGAAGTTTGAAAGCCAGGATGGAAATAGTATGTATTCCATGATTGCAACCATATGTAAGCATACAAACACAGACTGGAAGCATATTACACAGAAATGAGACATCACACATAAATAATTTTGAGGTTATATGTTACCACACTGTTTTTGAAATTTTCCCTAATAATGTTTGCAGATTGTTTTTAATTAAAATATATGTGGGTTAAACTCCTGAAACCAGTACCCTTACATTTCAGCTACATTTGCCCTTAGTCTCTTCCATAAGTAGTCCAATTTTATTTCCTCTGCAGAGCTTCTGCATTGAATGTTTCCTGTCTTCAATGCACTTCCCTGCTGTTTACATGGCTGGCTTCTCCTTTATGTCTCAAGTTGGATCGAACAGAGTCTCTGATGTTACTCATTTTATTAGACTGTTTTATTATGTTACAGCATTTCTATTTGAAATTCTATATTTTATAGCATTTCTACTCCATAGTTTTCTACCTTAGCTGTTGTTCTAATTGTGCCCTTCCTGGCACACACACTTCCTAAAAGCAAGCAACTTGTCTGCTATGTTTACTTCTATATACCCAGCCTCCAAAACAGCTCCTGGAATGAAAGAAGTGCACCCTGGCACTTACTGAGGAATCACATTATCCCTGAGTATCCCTCTCAGTTTGGGGCATAGCAAGAAGAAAATATATTATGGTTTGGTGCAAATTCGTTCTGTTGAATTTGTAGCAATACACAGGCAGTTGGAGCAATTGTAAAATAAAATTGTATAAACTTGAAATAACCTAGCCACACAAAATTAACAAAAATTTGAAGTACTGACATAGATGTAGGTGGCCCTGTACCATCAGTTGGCTCCTCTCAGCTGTGCTGAGCTGAGAATCTAATTCTCAAGTCATAAGTACCTTCCCACTGTACTAAAAGGAAGCCAAGGACCCAACTAGAGTTAAGTGACACTCCAGCCCTCTGTCTCATATTCAGCCTGTTCACACTGGTCAAGTAATGCCAGTTGGAAAATCATCGAATCCTCCCACATCTGTTTGTAACTGGCCATGGCTTCAAGCCTACTGAGTGCCACTCCTCTCCATATCCTTGACAACTATGCCCTTTTCCCTAGAATGCCCTGGGCCTTCCCTGACCATTCAGCCACATGGTTGGTGCCTGGAACAGTAAGGGCCCCCCAGGAGCTGCTCCAGCACTGGCCAGCTTCCTTTCTGATGGCTCAGTGCCTCTACCTTATAGCTCAGCATTGGGTGCTTTTGCTTGCCCTAAATTGAATCGTTTTCCTTCTTGTAACAGCTGAACTTTCTTTCCACATAGTTGAATGATGGTTAAGTGCATTTTCCAAATCTAGGATTGGCACAAGGCCCAGCTTAGGAAAATACCATATTTCAAAGCCCTTACCATAGTGATGGGTTCAGGGGAAGACACCCGACTTGTTCCAATCACACTTGTCCTGGAAACTTTTAGGAAAAAATAGACACTCTTCACATGGAAATTTTCTACATAAGCCTATAGTCACTGGGAATAGTCTTACAACTGTAAAGAAAGAGCTTGACTCTAAGTAAAGCAATGGCAGTGGAAAGTGGAACTAAGATGGTTGTTGGGAAGGTAAAAGGTGGAGGGTGATGATCCTGATCCCGGCGATATGGGTTGATTTCCCTTTTCTAGCTATGACCCTATGACCCAATCCAGAATACTCCTGGAATTTGTATTAACATAAGCAATGAAATATTTTCTTTCTTAAACCATTTATATTTAAGTGGAAGTTGTATAGGTGGAAGAGTCCCCCCTAATAAATAAAAAGTAGGCAAGGTTGGTCAGATCTACTTATTAATAGAGTACCAATTTGCAAATGCTTACGTTTCCCTTCTTGGTAACATGCACCTGTTTAGTAGTGAAAGACCTGGTTGCTGCTCCCCATGCCAGAGTATGGACACCCAGGTCTCTAAGACCCCAAGGTTCATGCTTTCCTCACACTGCCATTATGGTCAAACTGACTCAGACTATGAAGTGGATAAAGTTTACCTATGAGTCTTCGATCTCTTTTAGTCACCACTACCTCTTTGCCACCATCTGTTCTTTTCTACTGCCACTGAGGAGTTTAATGATTATAAATGCTCATGGTTGAGTATTGGCTCTGTAAAGAGACTGCCTAGATTTGAATCTACATTCTACTACATGATAGTTGTGCAACCCTGGAAGGTGACTTCTTTTCTACAATTTTCTCACTTAAAAATTACAGATAAATTCATACCAATATCATGTTTTTGGGAATACTAAATAGAAAAAAATATGGAAAGTACACAGAGAAGTACCTGACATGTAGGAAGAATTCAAGAATATGGTTACCCTGTGTTTTTCCCCAGATACCATGAATACCCATCCTATGTTCTAATTGATCTCACATTCTTTCTCTAGGTCTTTCCCAATGACAACCCCAGTTTTCTCATATCATATCAGCTATAAAGTTAATTATGTTAATCCACATTAAAACGTGTATAGCTATTGCTAATCCTCCGAAATGCATTTTGATTCTTAACACAAAAAATGGCATATGATGGAGTTCATATTAGAGTTAAATAATAACTGGGTTTTAATATGTTCTGTGCTTAACCATCTCTACCTCAGAATAGAAGAGAATAAGTATTAATAGATTCAACAACGTCCATTAACATTAAGCTCAGGAAACGGTGAGAAGTTTTGTGAGCACGAGTGGGGAAACAACAAGAGATGAGGTTGGAGAGTTTGTCCAAAGCTAGATCATTTTTCCAACCCCACCTCACCTCTGTCATTCTAGGAGGGAGCTCAGGACCATGTGGTTTACAACTAAGGAAGCAAATGAGATGGACTCTCTTGTTAGTGATGTCACCTATGACTAAAGGCCGAAGGAGCCTAGTGACTTCTTACAGATTGGGACATTGTTATTCAATAATTTTAAAACAAATATAATTTACTTCAAAATTAGAATCACAGGAATAATGACAGTATATTAAAATGGCCTTATCTTTTCACTGAGGAGAATAAAGACTGTATCCAATATTCATTGATGGTGTTAGATTTGTATTTTTGATAAATAGCAAACTAGTTCTTATACATATTGAGAGAATTTAAAAACATTTAGTTTTTCTTTGTTAAATGCTGAGGTGTATGATTGAGTAGGTGAAAATTATAAAAGGCTTCCTACATGTGCAGGTCGAGGCAGGTAACTAATGCCCTCCTTTTTTTTTCATCTGTAACATGTAGAATCTCTTCATTATTAAAATCAAATAAGGCAATAGAAATGTTTCAAAAATACAGTGCAATACACCATAGAAATCTAACACCAGATAGTTCACATCATTCCTGTGACACTAAATAAATCAATTTATTTAAAAAAATACAGTGCTATATAACTGTAATGAAAACAATGATTTAATTGCTACCACTAGAAGAGCAAATCAGAAAATGTGCTTAAAAGTACAGGCCATTCGTTTGGACTTTTAAACATTATTGTTCTCTCTGCCATCAATTTTGTTCTAAAAATTGCCTGTAGGCTAGTCTTTGCATGTAAAAACTGAAAAACATTAAAATATTGGCACATTCCTTTTAAACATGCCAATTACGTAAACACATGAAGAGGTTGCTCCCTTTTTTAATCTACATATTTTTGTGAAGCTAATCTAAAACATGTACAAACTAAGAATTAAACTTCTTAGTTGTTGACAAAAGATAAATTCTGTTAGTAGAGATTAGCATGAGGTCTAAAGCACCAAGCTCTCCGTGATTCTATAGGAAGATAATTCACTGAGACAGTAGAATGAAAGAAAAAGGAAAGATAAAGAGAGGGTAAAAAGGGAAAAGTTGAGAAAGGAAGACAATTTATGAATTACTATCTTACTCTTTTAGCTGGAGAGATACTACTACTTGGTCTTCTACTCTGGCCATGAGCAGTAATATGCTTCAATGCATGCAGGTATGAAAGTCCAGAAGTTGAGAGAAATAAAACTGTTGCTGCGTGTTCAATATATAAATGATGAAACAGATTCTCAAAGGCATAACAGAACTTGATTACCCCACTTTTCCCTGAAGGAGTCGGCTCTCTCCTACCGTCAGCATTCACTTTGTGGTGTCTAGGAGTGATTCAGACAGTAACTATGATTCCCATGGGGAAAAAACTGGATCTTGAATATCAAGTATTTGTCGTTCTTGTTCTTTCTTCACCATTTTTTTTTTACAATTTAAAACCAGGGCAGTTTTCGTCAATTTAGGAATATGTTGGCTTTTTGTTGAAATGTCATTTTCTTTAATTATTAACCTCAGATGTATCTCAATGTGATTTCTTGGCTTTTTAACATTATACTTTAATAAAACCACTAAACATAGACATATTATTTACAATGTCATGTTGTTAACTAAGTTATCATAAGAATTTCCTGTAAACAGACATAAAAATCTGGCACTGTTAGGCAATAATGGTCTAGTGTATATATATTTAAATATAAAACCTGTAGTCTTGGACTTTGAATATAGGCTAAAATAGGATGGTGATGTTTTCCTATTTATAGAAGAGATTTTGGCACTCTAGTAATATGCTCGAATGCCCAGAGGTTCACTTTATTCATTCCTCACATCTAAAGAAAATGCCAGGGATTAGGCGAAAAGCCAGCCTTGTAAACTAGGATCTGGCAGACACACCAAGTCAGAAAGAGATGCAATTGCATTGTTACCTTGTCTTTCTCCAGAGAAACTGTGTCAACATCACTTAAGCCTGAAAGCTAGAGGAGCTCAACCAGGCCTTCGTGACCTGGGTCATACCACGTGTCCTTGTTGCAAAGGCCATTAAGTCATTTCTCCTGAAAATACTTGATTTTTTTTTCTCAAAAATAAGCCATTTCCTTATTTCATAGGTGGTGCACAAGGACCCCCCCACTTTCATCTTGCATAGAATACTGGGGTCTAGCACAGCGAGGAAAAACGTACCCAGCTGGCTCTTTCTCCCTACAGTAACTCCCACATAAAATTACCTCTGAAAATAGATTATGAATAATCCATCTGAAAAGCAATCTGGGGGATGCCGCACAGTCCAGACCATCCACAGACTTCATCAGCTCTGAATCACCCATGATGAGGAGGATGAGGTACGAGGATGTTTCAGGGTCTCTGTCACAAGACAAATGTGGATTTTGGAAGTACTAGGCCAATCCAAGGATTTGAAATGCATTTGAACAATTATTTGTGTTATCCGGTGGTTTTCTGAGGTAAAAAAAACTTGCGCAGATTCATGGTTTAACAACCTCCCCTTTTGCTTGGGTTATTTGGAAGTAATTAGAAGAAATTTGAAGAAAGAAAAGTTATTTTATCAATTATCCTAAACCTTACATGACTCATTGTCACACTTTGAAAGAGTCAATACTGTTCGGTGTAGCTGTGTACGTTTTGTCTGCGTATTTTCATGTGTTTTTGACTTCATGCTTATCAAAATATATCAGCAAATGTCAAAGTATCAATTAGTAAATCAAATTACCTGCTTCCAAGCTAGCGTGGGGGTTGGGGTGACATGCAAGTAGGCTGGCCCAGAGAGGAAATGGGCTCAAGGAAAATAGGAGGCTGCCCCCTAGAGGCCACACTCGGAAACTCTCATCAGAGGTGTGAGGTGGATATTTGCTTTCCTGTTCATTCCCGTGAGAACTAAAATATGGTTATAGTCAGGGCAGGTGTAGGAGGAGGACAAGAGATAGTATGTCTCCTTTAAGCAGCTGCAGTATAAGAATGTTCCACATTTTAATAACTCTCTGATCCTATTTGCATTGAAGTGCCTGTGTGCATTTTATCCTTGACTACCTACTTGAACTATTTAGAAAGAAAACATTTATTGCAGGAAACAACACACAACTCCTTTTACTTATATAATACCTTTTGGAAAAATAATAATGAATTACATGATCTCTAAGCACTTTAGTATTATAAGCAATGCCACATTTTACAGAGAAACAGGTTCACTGGGATAAGGTAATACCAAGTTTCAGTACCATGCATGGATTTGATTCACTGTTTAATTCAACCAAAAATTAATTCCTGACCGAGGCACTTAACTAAATATCTTAGTCACAGTATTTCGGGTAGCTGTAGCAGGTTGTACTCTGGTATGTGCAATGAAATGTTGTCAGACAGAGCTGTTAGGAAATTTAGGAAATTACATCTTAACCAAGGAGTTTCACTAGATTCTTATACTAACCAACAAAGGCTATTCTCATTCTTCATGGAAAATTCACAGCTCCCATTTGTACCAACAGCTAAGAAATAAACACATTTATTATCATCATCTTCTTTACAATTTTCCAGAGCTCCACTTTAACAAAATGATTCCCTATGTTTCTATTAACATGTTCAACATACTACATGTGAGACCGATGTAGGAATGGCCAGTATTTTTTCTTTGTATCCCCATGACAGCAGTAACCAAAAAAGATGGACTTTGATCTCCCCTCATACACATTACTACTAACTTCTGGAAAACAGTGTGCCCCATCCCTTCTAAGCACTGAGTGTATGTGTAGAAACAAAACAAACCTAAAGAGAATCAGAATTAGTTCTAAACAATGAGAACATGTCATTTAACTAAATGTAAAAACTTTACAAGTTATAGAAATAGTTTCTTAAAATCTTTGCATTTTTCAAAGAATGGCAGAAAATTCATTTGTAACACTATCATAGAGTGCTATTTTTATTCTAAATTAGTTTTAATTTATTTAGAACTCCCTTAAAAGTATGGTTTTTAAATTAAGGAAACATGTATTTAAAAGGAGGCTTCTTTAAAATAGGAGGTCTAAAATTGTATTTAAAAGTACAGAAATAGCATCTCCAGAGCTGACTACATCTACAGCATAAAAATATTTTTCATTATACATTTTAGAAGTTTTTTGCTTATTCAATAAAACAGCAAAGGTTAAAGATTTATTCATATATACAAGAAAGGATGGCATGCTTTCTTACTTGCAATAGGTTGAATGAATATGTTTGCAGTATAGCTTAAAATAAGTTGATTTCGTATTACTAACACATATGAAGAGAATGACATTTATCCACCCAGCTACTGATGCCGGGGTTCTTGTTCACGAAGCCCAAGATGAGCTTAGCAAATATGCAAGGTAGGAGAGCAAGGTACAGGCTTTTATTTAGAGATAGAGTGACAGAACGGAGCTCCTGGCTCACACCAGAAGGTAAAAAGAGAGTCCGGTGTGCTGCGTTTTCTAGGGGTTTTATAGGCCGAATAAGATTTTTCAAGAACATGAAAAAAAAAGGTTTAGGGGTGTAGACCTGCCACGTGTGTCTGAACACCCCGAATTAACACAAGGAATTCTGCCCCCCGGATTTCTGTCCAGAACACCTGCATTCTGGTCTAGGAGCTGCCTGCCCAGCCCCCAAGGTGGCCTGAGGTATTGTTTGTTTGCTAAAGAGTAAGTTAACAATTCTGCTTACCAAACTTCCTAGGTGTTAAAATTCAATTTTATCTTTCAGGTGGAATCTTCCCTGCCTTTCAGTATGTTGTTTACAGCTGGGTCTGCATGGTAAATTAGTTGCCCAGTTTGTCCTGGGCCTTTTAGCATGCTAAAGTGAATCTTACAAGTGGTTAGCATAATAACAACATGGGGTACTCTTCTTTATCTGGGGAACACAAACTGATCTTACTGAAGAATGACTCTAGAGCTTAATATTTAACACAGAGTTTTGGTAGGGGGTTTCCTTGTACGTTGTTACATTGCTCTGACTGCAAATATTCTGCCTTGCTTTTTCCGGAGGCCCTCCCCCTACTCTGACTACATCCGCAGTCCCTGTCTCACTACCACACTTTATCTTATAGTCAATATAAAAGTGGGTCTTCAAGAATTCTCTTAAAATGACAGAGAAGCTGGAGAAAAAATGGTGTTTTCTGAGGATTGGAAAGATCAAATTTGTTCTTTAAAAACTGGCCACATTTAATGGAGAGGTATGAATCAAGTTTACAAAAATATTATTAAAAAATATGATCATTAATTCATAAAGGAATTACAAAGATACTGATCCACCCCTTCCCTAAACAATGATAATCATGTCATTCAATTATGTAAAAGAAGCAAGTTAACTTTTATGCAAATGTTCAAAGATAAAAGATAAAACACCCAATAAAAGCCTTAGAAAGAAATGTTGTCACCCCACTATGCACAAATCATATGAAAATATAATTTCAACTTGTTTCCTGTATGTAGAGATGCATCTTCTTGTACTGAGAGGTTTTTAAACCAATGATTCATACAAAAATGACTTCTTCCCAAAGCCATAGAAGAGTTGTTAAAGGGAAAGTGGTAGACTTCCATCATTAATGTAGCTTCTGGGTACTCCTAGCCTTTCAACCAAAGAACTATATTAAACAACTCAAAGACTTTTTCATCTTTCTCTGAAACGTACTTTCTAGTTTCAGTAAATTGTTTGCTACTGTCCATTAATCTCTAATCCTCTTTAGAAAAAGTTATGTAATTAAAAAAAATATATATATATATATATACACATATCTATACACACATATGTAGAGATATCGTTAAATGCTAGTTAAAATTACTTGTTTACTTAGACTGCCATGTACTTTACCCTGTTTAAATAGCTTTGGTGAATTTCAGCAGAAAACAAATTCAGTTAAAAAGCATCACTTACAAAACTTTTGATACAGATGTATTTATGACAAACAAATCATTTAAAATAAAAACATCGTAAGTGAATCAGATATTTAATTTTAGAAAGCATTATTTCTTAGGAAAATATTTGCAAGATGCATATCTAAATTAGTCTATGATTCTAAATAACTGTAGTTTTAGTTTCCTGTAATATTCGAACAAATTTAATCAATTATGTAATCAAACTTTATTTTTGCTTTCATTTCCCCAAATCATTTAATCACTACAATTAGGAAAAGAAATATTATGTTCCAATTTGGAATTAATGATATCGCTTCCTGTCTGTTGTGCAAACTAGAAATCTTAAGAGCTATAAATATTTTAGGTTTACATAACTGTGTAGAATGTGACTTTTTTAAGATTAGATGTCTCTAAAAACTTGTTTTCAGTTCATTCTAAATTTATTTAATACACTGACTTCAAGAGAAGAATTGATATTATGAACATGGTGTCACTAATTTGATGGAAAGTTGAAATTAACTTTCAGATTTCTAACACATTCTGTATTTATGTATTAATCTTCCAGTCAATTTTGCATATAATTAAGACAAACTTCATATCTGTTGATAATTTGAACAGACAGAATAACTTATACACTTCATTTTAAAATGAAATTCAAAACTATTTGGCAACAACTCTCTGTGGTATTTTTTGGATTTAGGATTTTAGGGTTTCCCTTGTATAGTAGCTCCCTTTAGCTCTGATCAAATTAAGTATCTGTTAAAGCCTAATTACCATATTTGTTCTGAAACCTTAGTAAGGTATACTAAGATATGCTTTTAAAAGGAGAAAAGATGAAGACTGTATAAAATTGTTACGCCAGAACATTTTGTGGGATGACAGGGTAATAATTTTCTGTAATATATCATTTAAAGTCTCTCCTCAATCCACTCACTATATATTGGAATTAGCTCTGAATTCCAGTATATAAAAGCTTCATTTTCAGAGTATGTGAAAAACTAAAAGCTCATATACATCTCTTATATGTGTCATTGCTATAATTAACATTTGTAAAGAGTCATGAAAATAAATGTCACAAACCAAGCCGAAACTTTTATCTTAAGACAACGAGAAATGAAACAAAATCTTGTTTTGCTCACACAGAAAGCAGTTAGTTCCCTTTTGTTGATCTTTTCATGTCTAAACTTGTTAGTTCAGTTTTACATACATGAGGCAATTAAGCAATTGTCCTTTTGCCCTTGTAACCAAAAAGTGGCACATTTAAAAATTAGATTTAGCTTTCAACAAAGATACTACATTAAAAAGAAAAAAAATTCATTTAAATGTCAAAGCCCTAGAAAGAAGATCTTGTTTTTGTGACTCAAGGTAATTCTACTTAGATAGGAGAGATGAGTGACTCAACTGGAAAATGGTTTAAAAAATATACCTTACTTGATAGTAAATGAAGCCAGCTCTTCTCTAAGTCCATGTATAAACTTATACAGTAAAGATATATGGTGGAAAAATACTTTCTAGGGTGCATAAATTAGTGTGGCAGATCAGGCAGAGTTGAGAAGGAAAATTCCCTTTTCTTATAGCAAGAGGACATATAGGAAAAAAAAGTAAGATGCGGCATTTCCATGGTAAATAAAAGGAAAAGATTTATCTGGACACTAACATCTGCTCACTTCTCTGTGCTCACGTAGAACCCACTTGGGATGCTTTCCCATTACAGTCAACCAGGCACTTCTCCCTACCTCCTCCCCACTGACAGTAATCACTTAGCTGTCTCAGATGAATAATAGGAAAGGAAAGTTTGTATCACTGATGATGGAATTAGAAATTGCTGAAGCTTCTGTCAAGGCTCTTTCCAACAATTACCTTTCTCTTGACTGTTACCAGGTCATATAGTTGTTTGGATATCTTTCTCTTATAAGGCATGAGAGCAAAAACATTTTCCCCTTTATGATTTTTAAAATTTGAGGCTATCTTCCTATCGTCACTTTCTAAACTTTGTTCCAGTACAAGATGATTCTTGGCCAACGGAGCTTCTGTGTGTCTTGTACATGGAGTACTGAAATTGCGTAAACATGATATTTACACTTAAAATAGTCTTAATGCAAGAAAATAAGGCAAGGAGTGCATTTGATATTTGATATTCAGGCAATAAAATGCAAACAGAAAAGTAGAATGAAATGACAATTCATACACAAAAACAGTTTAACACAAAAGTCAAACGGTTGCTTTATCTCACCAAAGGGTTGATAATATTCAAGATAGTGAAAATCAACATGTACACAAAGCTAACAAGAAGATTGCCTTTTTCAAAGTAGAAATCCAAGCCTCCGGGGAATACTGGCGTCACCTACACGTTTTGAAACTTTACAGTTTTTGCTTCCCCCCTCAAAACTAAAGCCATACCAAGAACCCCAATAAAGTAAACATCTGTTTTTTAAATTTTTTCTTCTTTCAAGAAACCCCTCAAAGTTTAGACATTACCACTGATGGGCAATACTAAATAGTCAGCCCCAAAGGCCAAATGGAAACAGGAAAAGTCAGGTGGTTGGCACTTAAAAGGAACTGCAATTAAGTAGTTGAAAGGGGGGTTGGATACATGGTTTTTTGTTCCATTTAAACGAATCAAGTGAGGGACATAGCCTCTTGCAAGGAGGAAAGCCTGTGAAACTTGACGCTTTCCCGTCTCTGACAGTCCGGGCTGGAGAGCCTGACTACTCCCTTTATTCAGTTTAATTGCTTTCTGTACTCTAATTTTCCCAGAGGTTGTATTCTATCGTGGTCCCCTCCCCCCGCCCTCGGGGGACAGAAAGAAATCTTTCTTCTTTCTTCACCATCTCCCGTGTTTCCTCTAAGAAAAAGCAATCCTCTCCAGGAGGAGAAAGAAATCCTGGGCATACTTAGGATGGAGGAGGGCGAAGATGAGAGAGAAATTGGGGTGGGGGGAGGTGAGAGCTTGAGATTAGGGGTGGTGGATGGAGGAGAGAGAATGAGAGAAGGAAAGAGGAAGCAAGAAGATGGCGGATGCCCAGCATCAACTCCAGGCTCCAAATCACGGGGGCTGTGCAAAGTGCTTTTCCAGGACATGCACATGTGGCTCATTATAATATCTGACAATAGGCCACCCGGGCTCTCTCGCCAGGTCTCAGTCTCCCACAACCAAAACCCAAGTGTGCCGCAAACAAAATCGTGTGGACGAATTCAAGCAGATAAGCACCTCCGAGGTGGACGCGTTGGGCCAGTCCCTCTGCCTTACCTGGAAGGTGGACCAGAAGGTGGTGCGGGTCGCCGTCCCCGCCGCGCGCTTATGGTGTGAGGCACACGTGCCCGCTCGTCTCCGCCGCTCTCGGAGGAGCAGCCTGCAACACAGAAAGGGGTGTGAGGGCGTGGGTGCGTGGGAGGGTTTCCAGGGCCACCAGCTGCTACCAGGTGGCCTCCCTCACCCTGCACACACCCCTTCGGGGCGCACAGCCCCTCTGCGGAGCACCGCTCTGGGGCTACCCCGATGCAGCCTCAAGATGCTGTCGCGGAGTGTGGGCGCTGCCCCCTCTGCAGAAGGAGGTGGAGAGACTCTGGGGGCAGGACCCGGTCTAGAGAATGCCCACACTGCAGCTTCTCCAGGACTCCCTCCCGGCAGGAGGCGACCGCCCATCATCTCCCAGCCCGGCCGCCTGATTCGTTCCACGGGGCACGCTGTGCCAGCCAGCCAATCCGGGGGCACTAATAATAGGTGGAGCCGCTCAGCCAATGGAACCCATCGCAGTCCTCTTAGTGTCTTTCCATCCGCACAGCAGAAGGGGACCTGAGGAATGGGTTGAGGAGGAGCGTTTGGGGAGGGTGAAACCAAGACGGTGACAGATCCCAAAGAGACGCCGTCCAGGGCACCCGATAAACCCTCTGGGCGGGCGCAGGGATGCCCCACAACCTGTTCGGCAAGCCCAACGCACAGGAGAATGAGACAGTATAATACAAAACTCCCTTTCTTTCTTTCCTTTTTTTTTTTCGCACTTTCAATCAGAACCTGCCTGATACTGAGCATGCCCAGACTGCAACAGCGCCCTAGGAGTTGGCACGTGTGGGTGTGCAGCTGCGGGGTTGACAAGGTGGGAGCGAGGAAAGAGGGAGAAGTTTGTCTTTGGCCATTTGACCCGGCGGAGCTGTGGCAGCGGAGCAGGAAGGGGAAAGGAAAGCATTACCTCCGAGGTCCTCAAACTAACCCCCAGGGCGGTGGCCCGAGGCTGCCGGAGGCTCATCACGCTGCTAAGCGGGGGCCAGGGACGGAGGCGTGGCCGGAACGGTATGAGACTCGCTGGGCGCCTGAGTGTCTCCGAGAAGTGTGCGGGCCCCGAGCCGCTGGCGGAGCTCGGTCCAGATGCAGGCGAGCGCGACTCCACCCCGCAGTCCGCGGCCCGCCTTGGGGGGCACTGGGAGTGGGGCCCGCAGCGACCTAAGTTTGCAGACTTGGGTCCAGCGCGGCGCTGCTGGCGATGCGGTTCCTGCAAGTCCCTCCCCGTGCCCCCGCCCTGGTCGGCGCGGCATCACTGAAGCGTGGGCTCCCCCCTCCTGCCTCTCTTCCCTGAAAGATTCTGTTCAGAAGTAAGAAGCTTTTCCCTTGTGCAAGCGGTGCTGACTTGATTGTCTCTAAGCTTTAGCGCAATTTGTAGCTGGGGGATACGGAGAAATACCACACAGGGAGGTTCAGCGAGTGGGGGAAGGGAAGCCTGCTGGGGACTCCAGCTCTGGGAAGCAGGGAGGAAGTCCATTCTCTGCTCCACAGGTGAAAGAAAGGCTTTCAGAATGCAAAGAAATATTTCCCTTACTCAAACAAGTATTTGCCTTTCTCACTAACCGTATTTTTTGTCCTTTGAACGTCTGGTTTGATTGGCTTAGAAACCCAAGCAGTTTGTGTAAACTTGGTCACCAGCTACAAGTCAGAACTCTCTTAACTGAGTCCTCTACTTTACTGAAATTATTATGGTATCTCGGTAAGGAAATAAATAGCTGTTTCAATTCCCCAAACCCATCCACTTTGAACTGGAGTTTCATTAACATTGGTTTGCAAAGGTAACTGTAGCAAGAATTCAATTAACAGTAACACATTTCTTCAAGTTTTAATTAAACCTCTCCGATTTATGTAATGTTTAAGATTAAGATCCTTATTCTAAATATAGGGGAAAAGGACAACCTTGGTATAAACCAACCCTTTTTAGTGAAATACTTGTGTAATCCTCCAAAATTATAACTTTATATAAATATTTATTTTCCATTTTCTAAAATATTCCTCAAATCTTATTTCAGAATAGTTTCGTAGTTGGAGAAAGGAGGTAATAGATGTTATTTTAAAATCAATTTTAAGTATTTGATGAAGAAAATGCAGGAGGTGAAGGTAGGAGAGACGAAAGAAAAAGAATCCATTACTACTCTAATACTGTTTTCTATTAAA
Source organism: Smutsia gigantea (assembly GCA_032199065.1). Taxonomy (NCBI): domain Eukaryota; kingdom Metazoa; phylum Chordata; class Mammalia; order Pholidota; family Manidae; genus Smutsia; species Smutsia gigantea. The sequence continues at coordinate 38,371 of JAVSCE010020805.1, read as the reverse complement.
TGTCTTTGCATGAGAAGATTATTATAATTTCCAACTAATAGAGATCTTTATTCTAAAAATACTCCTAGCACACTCCCTAGATTCCAATAATTAAAAACTGCATGTTTTTAAGAGCTTTATCTAATAGCTGCAAGTAGAAACAAGTAAACTTATTTTCGAAGAAATTCGTAAGTAGAATATGAATCCAGATTAGTTATCTCTGTTTCAGTGTCTGATCTCATCATCAATATTTTACCAATTTCTTTTCCTGTCCACCTCACATCCTATGCTGCAATCACTCTCAGTAGCCGGAATCCTAAGCAACATTAATGGGGTTATATTTTCATACCCTAAAGTTCCTTGAGGGACACTGCTGGCTAACATAAGAAATGGGTTTTACATGTGTATTGTGATTAACTTTAGAATTAATAGCATTCATGTTCATAAATATTAGGAAAACTTTACTTACATATTAATTGAAGATATCCTCTAGTTTTTGCAGGACTAAGATTTTTATTCTTCCTCCTACTGTGTTTTGTCCAAGCTCTGGCAGTGGGCTAGAGTCCTCCATCAGGTCCTTTTTGAGGTGATCCACCATACTCTCTTGCAGGGAATGCATACCATCTCTTTGCCCTTTACAGCAGACTCATCTCCACTAAGAAAGACGAGGTCAATTGTCCTTTCTCTCTGCGCCATTTCTCAGGTATTTTTTCATCTAAAATCTCTATGGCTTATGCTGAGATGTAACTCGTCCTCAGGTTGTGTGGCATTTTAAGAAAATTATTGACTACTTTCAGAACTGTTTTTATCTCTTTTGTGTAATGTTTTTCTTCCTCATGCTTTGCTATAAAAAAAACCACACTTTTAATTTTTTCTTTACATTTTTGCCCTGAGATGACATTGTTATCATTTTCTTTATCCCATTTCCAATGGATTCATCTATTTACCACTTTATGTTCCCTTTGCCATCTATTTTGGGCTACAGGAACAGAATAGAAACTAAATTGGATTGGGTCACTGAGGAGAAACGTATGTCTATGGTAAGAATGGGAATAAGAGACTTTAGATACTACAAATTCATTAAGTGCAAACGTAGCCATGGTTTTCTCTAGACGACAGAAAGAGTACATGAGAGAGGTACCAAGAAAATGCTCTGTGTTGGTAGAAGGGTTTGTATATCCTAGTTGATCAATGACAGTCAGCAAAGATTCCCTTTCATCGACTCTCATATATTATTAAACTTGGCATTTTTAATAACCACATTAGTTCTCTTATTATCCAGGGTTGTGATAGAATGAAAAAAGAAGCAAGTTTTCAAAATTTTGCCTGTTACTTATATAGATTCACATCTTAGTTTTCTGCCATTGCCTTTCAAGATACAGCTTTCTTTTGTTTTTTCTTTCCTGGACAGACGATTGATTAAATGTTTGTTTTCTGACACAAGAATTTGGATAGGATGCCAACTTCAATACAAATTGTTTATATGATCCTGAAAAATGTACAACCCCCACTCCAAACCTCAGCTTCTTATCTACAATATGTACATAAGGATATGTACACACTTTTCCCCTAGGTTTTCTGTAGGGATAAAGTAAAGCAGACACATGAAGAGCTAGTTCCAAGCACACAGCAAGGACTTAATGACACTAACCATTATTATTTCTTCATCATTATTATCACTGCTGCTACAGCTGTTATTTTTTGTTTCAGACTTCTAGAAGATTGGATTTCCTCCCATTATGCAACTTATTTAAGCCAATAGTAAGGTGAACCCACATCACCTATAAGCATTGAAGAGAAAAGAGAAAAACGCACATTATAAGAACCTGTCTGTCCATAAAATGTGCTTAGTCATCTGTCTTGCATGTGTTGGTGTAAGACTGTAATCTTCTAGGGGATGACTAATTTGGTTTCCAGAGAATATTCACGTAAGTATTGTTTTTTTCATTAAAATTTAGTTTACATTATGCTTTAAAATTAAGATAAAACTAATTCTAGTGTTAAAAAAATCATGAACACTGATGTTTTTGTTTTCTCACAAATAAGTGGAGTCATCCTCTTGTTTTAAAGATACAATGACAGGAGCCATCCATTTGGTTTTCCTTCCACTCCTTTCTATCAAGATCATCTGCAGTACTGCTAATGATTTTATAGCCAACAGATAAAGGGGGAAAATTACAGCTCCCTGTATCAGAATTAGATAAAGAGAAATTAAAAACATGGACTTTAAAACTGGACACACACAGTGTCAGATAAGGAGAATCTGGAATTGAGGGGGGGAGAAAAGGAAAATGAATACATTTTAAGTAGTCAAGTCTTGCCAAGAGTAAGAGCTCCAAAATTGAATTACAATACTTTACAATTCCCAGAGGAAAGAAATAAAGAGCTAGCATAATTCAATGTGGCTATACAAAAGCCTTTTCTTAAAGTTACAGGTAAGAAGATATTGGAAATGAAAAGGAGGATGCCTGGGATAAAAGATTGTGGTGTGAGAAGTGAGACACAGGCTTCCTCTCACAACCCCATATATTACAAAAATATAATTAATGCAACTAATCCTGAAAGAGCAACAGGAAAGAGGACTGTGTAAGACTGCTTACACCTGGAGAAAAGAGCAGACCTCACAGAACAGGGTAATGTACCAAAGCTGTAGCTTGGTGGGACCCAAGACCTTCCCCCACACCAGCCAACTGGTGGGAGGAAGAGAAACCCAGCAGGGAGGAAGTGGAGGCCTGTGACTGCTGAATATCTAACACCGGAGATCTGCTCTGGGAGCAAAAACCGACAATTCATGGTGCTTGCATTATACTCTCATGATTATGGGGATGGAAACCTAAGACAGGCAGAATTCCTGAAGAGACTGAGATTTCAGCTGCTTGTGGAAAGCAGGGATCCATATCCGAATGCTCTTGGACAAAAGACAGGTGGGAAATCTGAGAGACTTCCTAACAAGGAAGCCCTTAGCAAGAAGGCTACTAAAGGGTCAAGGATTCCACAGAGCATACTGTTCAGGAGAGAGGACAAGTAGACAAAATTGTCCGGGTGCACTCTGCCCAGCAGGTTGGGAGCTTTGCCATATACACTCATATTTAAGGAGAAAAAATAAATATTCCTCCTTAGAAAATCTTCAGGTTCTCCAGCTCCCAGCTGGCTACACAGCTCCAAGGAACCCTTCCATGATATGCAGCCTATTGCACCTTTCTCCCGGCCAGCCCCAACTGGCTCGCAAACTGGCAAATCCTTCCATGACATTAGGCCAGCCAGAGGCAAGATCTGTCTACAGCAACTACAAACGCAAAGCATAGAGGCTTATGCCTGTGTGCTCAGCCAACTGGTTAAGGCAGTGGAGAGCGGAATAGCAGCAGGGTAGCAGGAAACAGCTCTTTTCCTCCCACCAGGCACCAATACAACTCCCCTGCAACCCCTGACATTGCTTCAGGGGCTCAGCAGCTCCAGGGAGTTGAGCTTCTGGTCACTAGAGGGTGCCATATACAAATATGAAACCCCAAAGGAATCTGGTTCAGAGTAAAATTATTGATACAACTACTGAGAAAGATTTAAGTGTCTCGGACCTCATGACTCTTTCTAAAAGAGTCCAGAATAAAAATCATTAACATGCTCATGGAGGTATGGAAAGATATTCAAGAACTTAGGAATGAAATCCAGTCAGAGATCCAATCATTGAAGAGCGCAATGGATGGTATTAAAAGCAGATTGGATGTGGTAGAGGAGACAATAAATGAAATAGAAACTAGAGAAGAGGAATACATAGAAGCTGAGGCAGAGTGAGAAAAAAGAATCTCAAAGAATGAAAGAATATTGAGAGAATTGGGTGACCAATCCAAATGGAACTATATTTGCATTATAGGGGTACCAGAAGAATAAGAGAGAAAAACGTATAGAAAGTGTCTTTGAGGAGATAACAGCTGAAAACTTCCCCAGTCTGGGGAAGGAGATAATCTCTCAGGCCATGGAGATGCACAGATCTCCCAACACAAGGGACCCAAGGAAGACAACAGCAAGACATACAGTAATTAAAATTTCAAAGATCAAGAATAAGGACAAACTAGTAAAAGCAGCCATAGAGACAAATAAGATCACATACAAAGGAAAACCCATCAGGTTTTCATCAGACCTCTCAACAGAAACCTTACAGGCCTGAAGGGAGTGGCATGATGTACTTAATGCAATGAAGCAGGAGGGCTTTCAACCAAGAATACTTTATCTGGCAAGATTATCATTTAAATTTGAAGGAGGGATTAAACAATTTCCAGTTAAGCAAAAGCTGAGAGAATTTACCTCCCACAAACCATCTCTAGAGTGTATTTTGGAGGGACTGCTATAGATGGAAGTATTCCTAAGGTTTAATAGCTGTCACCATAGGTAATAAAACCACAGTAAAAAAAGTAGAACAGCTAATTACTAAGCAAATGCAAAAATTAAAATAACTATCTCCAAAGTGAATCAAAGGATAGACAGTGCAGAATATGATACCTAATATATAAAGAATGGAGGAGAATGAAAAAAAATAAAACCTTTAGATTGTGTTTGTAATAGCATGTTAAATGAGTTAAGTTAGACTATTACATAGTAAGGAAGTTAATTTTGAACCTTTGGTAACCACGAATCTAAAGCCTGCGATGTCAATAAGTACATACCTATAGATGATCACCCTAAATGTAAATGGACTGAATGCACCAATCAAAAGACATAGAGTCAGTGAATGGATAAAAAAAACAAGACCCATCAAATGCTGCCTAGAAGAGACTCACTTTAAACTCAAAGACGTACACAGACTAAAAGTGAAGGATGGAAAAGATATTTCATGCAACTAATAGGGAGAAAAAAGCAGGAGTTGCAGCACTTGTATCAGACAAAATAGACTTCAAAACAAATAAAGTCACAAGAGACAAAGAAGGGCATCACATAATGATAAAAGGGTCAATCCAACAAGAAGATATAACCATTATAAATATCTATGTGCCTAACACAGGAGCACCTCCATATGTGAAACAAATACTAACAGAATTAAAAGCAGTAATAGAAACCAATGCATTCATTCTAGGAGACATCAACACTCCACTCACTCTGAAGGACAAATGATCCAGGCAGAAAATAAGCAAGGAAACAGAAGTATTGAACAACACACTTGTACAGATGGACCTAACAGACCTCTACAGAACTCTTCACCCAAAGCAGCAGAATACACATTCTTCTCAAGTGCACGTGGAACAATTTTTTTTAATTTTGGTATCATTAATCTACAGTACACATGGAACACTTTTAAGAATAGATCATATATGAGGCCACCAAAAGAGCCTAGGTAAATTTTAAAAGATTGAAATTGTTACAACTATTTTCTCAGACGACAAAGTATGAACAAGAAATAAATTACGCTAAGAAAATGGAAAATCCCACAAACACATTGAGTCTTCACAACATGCCCCTAAATAACCAATGGATTAATGAACGAATAAAAACAGAGATCAATCAATATATGAAGAAAAATGACAACAATAATTCAACAAGGCAAAATCTGTGGGATGCAGTGAAGGCCGTGTTAAGAGGAAAGTATATTGCAATACAGGCCTATCTCAGGAAAGAACAATCCCATATGAGCAGTCTAAGCTCACAATTAATGAAACAAGAAAAAGAAGAACAAATGAGGCCCAAAGTCAGTAGAAGGAGGGACATAATAAAGATTAGAGCAGAAATCAGTAAAATTGAGAAGAATAAAACAATAGAAAGAATCAATGAAAGCCAGAGCTGGTTTCCTGAGAAAATAAACAAAATAGATAAACCCCTAGCCAAACTTATCAAGAAAAAGGTAGAGTCTATTCACATAAACAGAAACAGAAATGAGAAAGGAAAAATCACTATGGACAGCACAGAAATAAAAAGAATTATTAGAGAATACTATGAAAAATTATATGCTAACAAACTGGATAACCTAGAAGAAATGGACAACTGTCAAGAAAATATAACCTTCCAAGGATGACCCCCAGAGAAACAGAAAATCTGAACAGACCAATTACCAGCAACAAAATTGAACTGGTAATCAAAAACCTACCTAAGAACAAAATTTCTGTACCAGATGGCTTCACTGCTGAATTTTATCAAACATTTAGTGAAGACCTAGCACCCATCCTCCTTAAAGTTTTCCAAAGAGTAGAAGAAGAGGGAATACTTCCACATGCATTCTATGAGGCCAGCAACACTCTAATATCAAAACCAGGAAAAGATGCCACAAAAAAGTAAAATTACAGACCAATATACCTGATGAATATAGATGCAAATATAGTCAACAAAAAATTAGCAAACCAAATTCAAAAATACATCAAAAAGATCATCCATCATAATCAAGCATGATTTATTCCAGGGATGCAAGGATGTTATAACATTCGAAAATCGTTCAACATCATCCACCACATCAACAAAAAGAGGGACAAAAACCACATGATCATCCCCATAGATGCTGAAAAAGCATTTGACAAAATACAACATCAATTCATGATAAAACCTCTCAGCAAAATGGGTATAGAGGGCAAGTACCTCAATATAATAAAGGCCATATATGACAAATCCACAGCCAACATTATATTTAACAGTGGGAAGCTGAAAGCTTCTCCTTTAAGATCAGGAACAAGAAAAGGATGCCCACTCTCTCCACTTCTATTCAACACAGTATTGGAGGTCCTAGCCACGGCAATCAGACAACACAAAGAAATAAAAGGCATCCAGATTGGCAGGAAAGAAGTTAAACTGTCCCTGTTTGCGAATGGCATGATATTGTACATAAAAAACCCTAAAGAATCCACTCCAAAACTACTAGATATAATATGTGAATTCAGCAAAGTTGCAGGATACAAAATTAATATGCAGAAATCTGTGCCATTCCTATACACTAACATGAACTGGCAAAGAGGGAAATAGGGAAAACAATTCCATTCACAGTTGCCTCGAAAAGTATAAGATACCTAGGAATAAATGTAACCAAGGATGTTAAGACCTATACTCTGAAAACTACAAGACACTCATGAGAGAGATTAAAGGAGATACCAATAAATGGAAACACATCCCGTGCACATAGGTAGGAAGAATTAATATGGTCAAAATGGCAAGGCTTCCTAAAGCAATCTACAGATTCATTGCAATTCCTATCTAAATGCCAACAGCATTTTTCAACTAACTATAGAAAATTGTTCTAAAATTCATATGGAAAAAAAAAGACCCCCCAAAACGCCAAAGCAATCCTGAGAAGGAAGAATAAAGCTGGGGGGATTATGCTCCTCAACTTCAAGCTCTACTACAAAGCCACAGTACTCAAGACAGTTTGGTACTGGCCCAAGAACAGACCCATAGACCAATGGAAGAGACTAGAGAGCCCTGATATAAACTCAACCATATATGGTCACTTATTATATGATAAAGGGGCCATGGACATACAATGGGGAAATGACAGCCTCTTCAACAGCTGGTGTTTGCAAAACTGGACAGCTACATAATTGCCTTTAAAAATCAGAGGGGGGATTTCTAGTTAACTGAACATATAAGAATCATAGTTCCACCTCCTCATTCAACTTATGTAAATAAAAAGTGTCCAGAAGATTAATTCATTTACCAAACCAGAGAGCTGAAGAAGGTAGTATGGTTTAAGGTGAGAGTGAATAGTTTGTGCTTTCAACAAGTTAAAATGTTTTAATAGTATCGTTTGGGAGAGAGGCATGACAGATGCTCAAGACCTCTACTTCAAAATTCGATTCTGGAATAGTCCTTAGTGTTCTGATAGAGGAAAGACAGTTTGGATTCATTCTAGGACTCCTGGAAGCATATTTGCAAAATGGATTATATGGGTTTATTTCAATAATTTATAGCATCTTTGTCCACTTGTCTCTGATTCAACTAATACTAAGTTAAGCCTACTGAAATTGGTGATCGAGGAAAGAAGTTCATTTGTTGGATTCAGAACCAAAAGGAAAGATAAGAAGGACGCCAGGTTCTTTTCCTCTAGATCCAGCATAAAAGTCTCATGGATTTAAGCATGCTTCCCTTTTGGATATGCCACTTATGACAAAATTGACAGGGGCATGAGTTATTTTTCCTGGTCTGTGAACATGCTTCCACTCCAGGTGCTTGTTGTGTGTTGTGGATACAGTCATAATGACATCTTCTGCACCATAGTTGTCCTTTATGTGTGTCCCAGTGTTTTCTATCTTAGTGGTGATGGAGGATAGCTTTGGATATCAGGAAGTCAGTGGGATATAAGCAACAGCTTTGAGAAAATAGACACAGAAATGTTAACTTCTCCATACCTCACAGCAGGTAAGTACTTGTACCTTCACATCTCTACCCCCATAACTTGACAATAGCAATTTAAGATGATAAATATTTTATTGATTCAATTACTTCTCTAGGAGTCTCCAACAATACAGAGGAAATTGAAAGACCTACATACGAACAGCTTAAATAATATTTTAATGTATAATTATCTCATCATCACCAAGAGAAATGCTTTAAACCAGCACATGATATTTTGCCAGTTACTATCCGGGGTGAATGAAGTTATGGAGGTTTAGCTATCTGCTTTGAACACTTAGAAATTTTCAGTCTGAATTGGTATGAATGGTTTAAAGGCTATTAACAAAACCTCTCGTCTACCCACCATGCAGCTTCGGAAATTCAGTCCTAAATATTCCCTTTGCTGTGACCAGATTGTTCTCCCCAATCTAATACTCTTTCCTACCGACGGGTACACCAAGACAATTACTATTCTATATTTTATATTTAGCATTATTTTGCTATTCTTCATAGTTTTACTGCATATATATATGTATGTATGTATGTATCTCTAAAAAATATCATTTTCAGCTTTTCCTTTTCTTGGAATTTATAAATAGAATCATGGTGTCATATATATTTTTCCAACTTGCTTTCTTAGTTTAAGATTTATCCATGTAGAACTCACACATTATATTCAATTGTGTATCATTGTTTTTGCCCATGCTTTGATGGCCTGCTGTTGAAGATCGTAATGCTATGGTCATTCTCATAAATTTCTTTTGTTGTGTATGTGCATAAATTTCTCATGTGTGTACACCCAGGGTAAGAAATAGATCCATGTTTTATAGATCTGCAGTTTTTACAATTTAGGGACATTATTTTTTTTTAAAAGCCCAAAATTAAGAATGGAAATATATATTTATTTGGAATGAGAAAAGAAATCATGAATTTTAATAATTAACTTGGTAGATACTAATGATATCTCTTTGAGTTTTTGTTTTTTTCTTATTATTGAGAAATTTGAGGGTAATATCATATGTTTGGTGGCCATTCATGTTTCCTTTCCTGTCGGATGTCTTTTCACAAATCTTTTTGCCCATATTTTATTTATTTTTGGTCTTTTGATTCATTTGAGTTCTGTATATGTTCTTTATATTAGTACTTTGTTGGCCGTATGTATCACAGATATCTCCCTAAGCATGAGGCTTGTGCTTTCATTTTTTCTGTTTTCATGAAGAGAAATACTTAATTTTCATGTAGTCCAATACTATCATCCCTTTACTTTATATTCTCTAAATTATAAAGTGAATTTGAAAAAACAATCTTAAATTAACATATTATTTTCTATACTTTTAAAAATAGTCTTTAAAGTATTTACCTGTATTTTAAATTTTAATCTTTTCAGTCCTTAATCTACCTAAAATTAATTTTTGTGTATGCTTTGAGGTAGAATTTCCATTTTTTCTACACTGATGATCAGCTTTCCCAACAGTTACTCAAAGGCTGTCCTTTCTCCCATTGACCTGCAAGGCTCGCTCTGTCTCGATCACCTTTTCATATTTCCATGTACCTGTTCCTGAAGTCTCTACTCTATCTCTTGGCCTGTTTAACTCCGCATCAAGAGTGCACTCTCTTAAATATTTGACCTTGGAAAACGCTTTGATATCTGGAAAGCATTCCCCACTCCTCCAATGCTTCTTTCGTCTATTCCCCAATTGCCTTGACTGTTCTTCATATTCATCATGTTTACATGCAAGTTAGAATACCCTTGTAAATTACCAGCAGAAAACTGTAAACGTTATGACATTTATGCCTTCTTTTCACAAATTTGGTGAAAACTGGCATTATGACTTTGATTCTATGAAAAGCTTTTAATTTTTTTTCTCCCTTGATTTTGGTACCAGTTTTTATTGTTAAGGTCAATTCCATCATTTTAAATTTTTCATTTCCTCAAAAAATGAAATTGACATTTGTAGCAATCCTGCTAAATTTTCTAATTAATAATGATAATTGGGCAATTATTTAGGCTTTCTCTGGAGACAAACATAATCTATGAATAATGACAATTTTCTCAATAGCTACCATTTATTTTGTTTGATTATTGCATTGGATAGATCTTTCACTTAAAGTAAAATCCTTATTATTTTCACTTCAAGGAAAACACTTCTAATATATTACTGATACTTACACTGTATACTTCAGAATTTTTGAAAGAATCCTGTATTCGGGAAAGGAAGTTCTTCCTACTTCTTATTTACTTTTTTATTTTTCAGTCATGAATGGATGTTGAATTTTATCTAGGTTTTTGTATTTTGTACCCACTGAGAGGGCAATTTTAATTTGTTAATGTGGTGACATATGAATAAGCATTTAAATATTCAATTAACTTGTAGTTTTGATATAGATTAACTCTGAATAATATTTTAAATAAACTGCTGGATTTGTTTTGAGAATATTCTGTTATTGTTGACTAAGTTTCAGGTATAATTTTCCTCTTGTGCTCTTGTTGCTGGTTTTGATATTGATGTTACTGATGTAGCAGAGAAAATGGATTGAGCTTGTATTCTTTTTTCTGTGTAGCACAATTTTCACATCATTCCCTTACAGACAGCTTATGTCCTGAATAAAAAAATCTTTGATTACTCCAAAACTGTAATGACAGTTTCCTATGTGTCCATCTAAAAGCTTTGCTTGCTACTTTTGACATTTGAATAGGTAATCCATCTGGAATTGATTTTTATATGCGATGTTAGGTTGAGGGCCAAGATTTATTTTTTTTCCATGTGGATATCTAGTTAACTCAGCACATTTTTTTTACTGTTTTTTATAGAACATACATCTTTTACCTACTGCAATCTAATACATGTTACATTTACTACTTTTCCAATAATGCTGTAATTAGGAACAGTTCCCTCCATTTATTCACAAGCCAGCATTAGCACAAATCTGGCCATATTGTTTAAGTTCAGAAACATTTTAAAGCTACATTATTGTCATTAGTTTCATACAATATTCATTTATATGTACCCATAAACTATTGTTTTTGTTCTTACTTATTGATTCCTGCATTTTTATGTTTTTAGCTGGGTTCATTTCCTTAAACCTGATAAATGTAACATTTTTTGTGTTACAAATTAGCTATTCACAGATTATCTATGTTTTATTTGATTGAAAATATGTTTAATTTCATCTTAAATGTGGAATGATATTTTCACTAAACTCAGAATTCTAGACTGGTAATATGTGTGTCTTTCCAGGTCTTGAGAAACTTCAGTCCATTACCCAGTAGTTCACATTGGTTTTGGTAAGTGAGTGTTATTTCTTTTCTTTCTTGGTCTGCATAAAATATATTGATTTCTTCTGATGGCTGTCAGGATTTCTATTTATCATTTGTGCTTACCAATTTTAATATGATTGGTCAGATGCAATTTTCTTTGTGTTTATGTGATTTGGAGTCACTTTTGTTAATCTGTGGATTTAGAGTTTTGATCAAATACTATGTTATATATTTGAAACCAAAAGAACTGTATGTCAACCAAACTTATATTTTAAAGATTAGCAAATATTCTGACCATTAATTTTTAAGATAATTTCTTCTGCTCATTCTAATTGAATTTAGAATTTCTTTTTTCTAGGATTCCATTTTCACATATGTTACACCTCTTAATATTGTTCCACAGTCATCCAAAACTCAGTGTTTCCCTCCCTTTTCTTCTGTTTGCTTCAGTATTGACAGTTTTATTGCTAAGTCCTTATATACACGATTCTTATTTCTTAGTTAAGAGACAGTTTTTTTTCTGCTTTTAATTAGCCTATCAATTCTCATTTCAAATATTGGGCTTCCAGCTTCAGAATGTTCATTTGCTTTATACTTTGTGTTTCTCTTTCTGCTATGTTCCTTTAAATACTTGACTTTATAATAGTTCTTTTGAAATCCTTGTTTTTTAATTCTATCATTTATTATTTGTTTTTTTTAATTGATTGACTCTCCTCCTGATCATGTGTCAAATTTTCCTGCTTCTACTATTTACCATTTTTATTAATATAGAACATTGTGAATATTATATTGTTCAACATCTGAATATTGTTGTCTTTCTTTAAATTTTGTTTTTATTTTAGTAGTCAGATTATTTTCTCTCAGATCAACTTATCCATTTCAGGGTTTATCTTAATCTACAACCTGAGATTTGAAAGATATACTTAAAATTTTTCCAGGTTTGAGACTACAGGTGATGGAGAAATCTAGACAGCATACAAGATTTGAGTTGCTTAAATGAATGATTTTTAGAGTCATTGACTAAGAGAGAAAATACTGAAAAACTATGTTTTAAAAGAATGTGAGTTCAATGTGGGGTTTTAGGATTTAAGTTGTCAGTGCAAAGGAGATATCATGGTTCCACTCATGTCAGTAATACTAGACTGGGAATTAGGTCAAGGTTAGAAATAACAATCTGGTGGTTGTTATTTTTATTTGTGATTGAATTCATGGAGAAAAATAAGAAAGAAATACTGTTGATATTTGTACCATTGTAGCATACCATTTTTAACAAGGGAATAAGTAGGAATACGGATCTCAAATTTAGCCTTGTTTAAAAAGCTCCCTAGATTTTAATTTCAAATAAAGAATACCTGTTATATGTCCTTTCATGTACAAGAACAATAGTAGTATTATACACAGCAGTAATAGTAGTATCTAACTCTGTTCAGGTTCCCAGACTTGATTCCAATGGGTGTATGTGTGTGGTGAGGGGGTCTTCCCACACGTAACACCAATCAATTCTTGAGAACTAGCAGGGAGTCAGAGAACTCAATTCTGAAACTATCTGGTCCAGGACAGCACCACATTCCCCAGATTAACGGTTCTGTCCTACAAGACTGCCCTCTACCCCCAACTCCAGACTCCTGTCGGGATCCCCAGGCAGTTCCCTGTGCTTCTCACAAACCGGCTACAGACTGGAGGTTCCATTGACCTCCCCTTAGGATTGATTATTTTGGTAGAGTGGCTCACGGAACTCAGGGAAACGCTTATGTTTAACAGTTTAACGAAGGATACTGTAAGGATACAAGTTAATAAGGAGATTAAGAGACACATAGGGCCAGGTCCCAAATAAAAGAGCTTCTGTCCTTGTGGAGTCTGGTGCCTGGCTTGGTGGCACGTGGAAGAGTTATGGTTCCCCAGGTGTAGAAGTTCTCTCTGACTGAGAAGCAGGTTCCAAGAGAAAGAAAAGCCATTTTCAGTAGTTTTTTTGAGGGCTTAATTGCATGGTCATGATTGACTAAATTGCTGACCATTGGCTGGTTCAACCTCTGCCCCTGCTTTGGATGCGTCCAAAAGTAAACACCCATTTCACCTTTAAGACTCTGCAGTATTTTCAGAAACTGGATGAAGATCAAATACACCTGGGAAATATGTATTTCTTTTGACTCATTATAACACAATACCATAAAATGATGCCTTATAATAAGTACATAAATATAAAGACAGATAATAAAAACATTATTTGTAAGATAATTACTTATACTTAAATATATATATATATACACATATATATTATATATTTTAATTGGAACAAAATACTCATCTAGAGAATTCACAAAACCCTGTCTAATCTATTACAAACTCAAAGTTTAGTAATAATCCCATACTGAGTATTTCTAACCACCACTTTTAATATTGTATCAAAAGGAAAAAATATCAGTGCTATATCTCAGAATGTTAGAAACATTTTCAAAACAAGGATACTTATCACAATATTTTACTCATATCATCTAAATCTCATAACCCTCCAATGTCACATCCATTGTTCCCAATTAACAGGGGTTGAAATTGAGATTGTTTAAAAGCCTTGATAAATGTGCAGAGCAATTAAGGGTAATAGGGAGAGTAATCAGGTCCTGCTGATGCTACGTCTGCTATTTTACCCATTTTTCCTCTGTATTGCCTGCATTTGGGTGTGTCAGAGCACACCCTGATGCCAGACACAACTAGGATGGAATAGTTTCAACTTGGATCAGAGTGTGCAAGTAAAAATGAACAAAACATGAAGCAACTGGGCTAACCTAGCCATTTAAATTCAATGATCAGAAAAGTTTTTCCCAACTGATGAAAGAACTATAGTTGTATTGAGATGAGTAGAGGGGGAGCAGACATTCTGCATGCCTGATAGATCAGATGACTTTAGAATTGATTAGGAGAAGGTCAGTGAGAAAGAACATGAATTGCTTTGAAAATACATTTAGAAAAAGGTTGCAAAGAGCAAGTAAACAATGTTAATTGAAGCAAACTTGAATTGACCTGAAGTGTGGAAAATTTCCTTTGCTGTGCTTCTTATTCCTGAGGTTGTAGGTAAGATGCTTATTTGTAGGATACTGCAGTGAAAAAGTGTACACAACTGAGATTTCTATGATTTGACTTTGTTTAAATAATGTATCTGCGAGATAATAGCTTTAATAAGGTCTTTTATCAAAACGAGGCTGAAATTTTTGGCAGGTCTAATGCAAACAATGCTGAAAGAATTAAGAACATATAATCTATTCAATGATTATTGCTTATAATTGTTTTAATCTCAATTACAATAAATGTATTTGATTTCAAATCTAACATGTAGGATTTAAGTTTTATATAGTACTTTAAAACCTTTTGTAGCATTTTATCTGTTTGAAAACTACGTATTTAATAGTGCTAAAATAAAAATGATTAAGTAATATCCCCAAAAGCTGACAATTAACTTTGTTAAAAAATAGAGCCGTAGGAACAAGAGGGAATCAGTTGTGTTGGGACATGTCACAAACTGGAGCTTAACACCTAGCATAACTGGTGTTTCAGCCTCTATCAGAAACGTAGTATTAACAGTCAATCATGAATTTTTTGGTCAGCACCAATAAGGTAATATGCCACATGAGCCCTCTTATGCCTCAAAAAGAAGATGTGGTAATTTGCATCAGATCTCTTACAATTCCCTCTTAGGGAAGTGATGTGCCTGAGAAACAATCACTTCTTTTCTTTTCCTAGTATGTTTTTGCCCTATCCTCCTGTGACTGGGACGGTGGGTGTAGTCATAGTAGGGTGAGGGCCTCTGGAAAAAGCAAGGCAGGATAATTACAGTGAGAGCAATGTAACTACATGCAAGAAACCCCCAACCAAAACTGTGTTAAGCATTAAGCTCTAGAGTCATTCTTCTGTGAGCTCAGTTAATATTCCCCAGATAAAGAAAAGTAGCACATGTTTTTATTATGCTAGTCATTTATAATCATGTGTCAGATTCACTTTAGCATGATAAAAGACCCAGGGCTATGTGTTGTCTTTCCTCCTTCAGACCTGATAAGGTGATTTGCAATTGGGCAATTGATAATGGCAAGCAAACCCAGCCATAAACAACATAGTAAAAGGCAGGAAGGACTCCATCTTAAAAATATGATTGCATTTTCATACACAGGAAGTTAAGAAGTAAGATACTTAACTTACTCTTTAGCACCTCAGCCCACCTTGGGAGGTGGGCAGGCAGGGTTTGCTGTGCTGCCAGACCAAGACGACAGTATCTCGGAGAGAAATCAGAGCTGGAAGATACTTGTGTTAAGTTAATTCTAAATATTCAGGTGTCACTTAACAAGTCCACACCCCTAAGCCTTTTATCATGTTCTTAAAAATCCTCAATTGCCTATAAAACCCCTAGACAATGCATAACTGTGGGCTCACTTGTCCCCTCCGGGCATGAGCCAGGAGCTCTGTCCTCTCACTGTATCTCTCAATAAAAGCCCCTCCATGGCTCTTCTACCTTGGCTGTTTGCTAAGCTCATTCTTTGGCTCTGCAGACAAGAAGCCCATCATCACTCCTGTGTATAAAAACCTTCAGCTTAGTACTATTCATTGGAAGATCTCTGTACTTGCTAATTGCGTTGATTCCCAAGTCATTAATTACTTAATAAAGCTGATTAGATGTTCAAATTTTGTGTTTTAACAGATAGGGTGGCAGCAAGGTTTGTGGAGTGAACTTGAAAGTACCCAGGGATAGGGAGAAAAACAGATATAGTGCCCTGAGTACACTTTTGAGTTCACTATCTTTCTCACTGTTTCCAAGGGTGATCAGTGAGTTCCTCTTAGTTGAACTCTGCTCTCTTTGTATCAAGTTCCCCATCCAATTGGCTTTCCTATCCAGGTTTAACAGGTCAGTCTCCATTAATGGACTCTGCTTGTCTAGTCCATACTTGGAATTGCTGGAGTCCTTCACAGGGCCATCTATTCACCATCATGTCCAAGCCCCAGCCTTTGTTTTTTTCATTGGATTCCATATGAGAACTGTTGGCAGTACAGTCTGCAATTCTCATTTGTTTGGAATTAGTTTGCACTCCCCATTCTGTGGGGCCTGTGGGTTCAATTCTGTCCCTGTTCCCTAGTTCATTGGTTATTTCTGGTATCTACAGTTCCATTTCCTCAGTTACTGTTGATTTTGCTAATGTGCACATGAGGTAATGGTCACTGCTAAGTGGTGTCTCAGAAGCCAACAAGAAATCCTAGACCCTTGGTTTTGTCCCCAGACCCCATGTTAAAAACTGCTGGTAGCAGTTCTCCATTTGATTGGAATCAGTTGAAGTCCCCATTCTTTGGGGGCTTGCTGCTTCAGTCCTTTAACCATTTCTCAGATTACTAGTGTGGCTCCAAGAAACTGAAAGGCCTAGCGAAAAGTCATTGGGTCTTTCATATCCAAAGACCTGAGTGAACCACCTTCTGGTATCCTGTTTATTTTATTTGTAAGGACTAAAGTTACAGAAGTTGCAGATACCTAGCACCATGGTGAAATCTTACTAAAGATTTACAATGAATAGCCTAAAGTACAATGGCCATTATAGACAATGTTCCAATTTGATTAAGATCATTTAAGAAGTGTACTTAAAAGAAAGGGTTCCCAAATTTAAAAGAATGAGATACCCATTATAATTGGCATGGTTTCAATTAAAAGGTTTCACAATTCCAAAATAGTTTCATTGAGTGATTCATTGCAAAAGGCTACTAAAAAATTAAATTGATGAAAGGTACCTAAAAGAAAAGACTGAAAGACAGACATGGCTCCTCCATCTCCCCTCCCTTTTCCTTTATTTGAGTGCTTATGCTAGGAATCCTCTGTCTGAATTGCCTTTCTACTCTGAAGAGACTATTAAGCAGTTACCTTTTCATTTAAAGACTTCCTGGTGCTACTGACAATCTTCAGGTATCTTTTGTCTTTACCTTAGTTCTGCCTTCCTCAAAAGCAGAACTAAGAGCCATAAAGAATTTCTTAAACACAGGGAGGAATACTCAAAAGTTGTAAATATTTTGCCTCCTGAAGCAAGTCCAGAGGAGGAAATAAAATTTCATGTTGTCTGTTTCTTTCCAAATCCAGACCTCTGGTGATTGGTCCTTTCTCTCCTGGCAATACCTATTGCCCTCTTATCTTGTTTTATATCTGTGGGTAAAACTGCAATAAATCCAAAATCTCTCACCTGGTCTTGGTGCATCTCCATATCAATCTCCATATCAATAGGTGTTTCCAAGGGGTGGAGAGAAGTAGCCATCTTGATATCAACAGGTGATTACAAGGGTGGGGGAAGCAGGGGCACATCTAGACCAGAGAGGTTGAGTGGCTTCCCTTTTTGTAGCTGGCTTGTGAGATACATGGGTGAGCAGAAGTAGATGACTGCTTTTAAGCAATAAACACGTTTCTACACTTTATTTCTCCATTTGACGGATTTTGGCTTCAAAGCTTATTTTCCCCAGGCTAGAACATATTTTCAGCCAGGAGTTACAATATCCCAACAACTTGTCTAATTTTTTGCTTCTCCTGGGACATGGAAGTTCTCTCTCTAGCTATCTTTGGGAGTGACAGTTGTGAAGGTAATATCCTTTGCACTGTCTTTGAGGGCTCATCTTGGGTCCATGAGGTTACTTATACTTCCAGAAATATTTACTGTTTGCCCTGGCTGAAACAAAATGTTTGAAAGCATTTAATAACTTCTAATAAAAATATTGGCCATAGTGGAAGCTAATATTCAGTATCTGATAGAATATTTCTCTTTCCCTCCTGGTACATTTAGCTTAGGGGAGAAACCCTACAAGTTTTCCTAACATAGGTGGATGGGTGTGTCAGTCTTTTGATATCATGTAGGTGACAACCCAGTTCTTTGAGGTATTAAAAGTGGCTGTCCTTGTTTTGCAAATCTAGTCTTTATAGGACAAGAAGTATGGCTCCAAAAACAGTTCAAATCCCATCAATCCTTTTACCAATCCCCAAACCTCCCTATTTATCTCAAATTGTTAGCATTGTAAAAATTCTGGCCTTAAAGGGACAAAAGTCCTTGGAGCAGTCTTTAATATGTAAATGTTTTAAACCATGTCTTTGCTGTGCAAATTAAAGGGAGTGATTCTTATATAAAAAAGTGGGGGAGAGGTCATTGGGAACTTGGCTAATCAAGGACAAAAACAAATCTTAAGTGTCTTTTCAGATATTAGAAAAAAGCTTTAGTCATCTGAGTAGGTAACCTTAACTTATTCCTCAGGCATTTATTTCAAAGTATAATCTCTGAATCTGTTTATGTCTATACATATATATGTCTTTTAAATATGAGATTTTTCTACTTCTGAATGGTGTTCCTAAAATTAATGTGTAAAAGAGTTCTATGTATTTGTTTTGAAGAGAAGCACTTGTATGGATCTGGCATTCTAAAACTCTCAGAAAGATAGAAACTCATGTTTTTGAGGTTCACATGATCTAGGATAATCTTTGGTATGTAAAAACAAGTTTAAGTGTGTTGTTTTAACTAAGATAAGCATGTATTTAGAGTTTTCAACATTGAATATTGTAACCCTGGGGAAAAATCCAAGGATAAAATACCTTTGAAACCAAAATCAGTCAAAAGGAGAAATAAGGTGGGAGAAACACATTCGTGGCTCATAAATAGTTGTCCACTTATGCTCTCCCATGTCTTTCGTGACCGAGCTTCAGGAAAAAGGGACCCCACCCAACCTCTCTGGTCCAGATACTCCCTCACGAGGCCTTGTAATTACCTATTGATATGGAAATGGCTACTTCTCTCCACCAATTGGAAATACCTACTGATATGGAGATGCACTAAGGCCAGGTGAGAGATTATGGAAATATTGCAATTTTATCCACAAATATAATGCAAGTAATTTTATCCTACCTGAGTTTTAACATAGGTTTATCCACTTTTGGATTACTATTAAACTAAAGAGATTTGGTTCTATTAGTAAACATGCTTTGTGCCATTCTGAGAAATTTACTCTGTGAAAAAATATGCTTCTAGAGATTATAAAAGTTATTTATAAATCTGTCAAATTACAAATGCTAATATAGTTCACAAATGTTTACCTCTTAGTTTCCACTATAAATTAAGGTTTCTAACATTACAAAGTCTAGTTAATATATGCAATTAAAGCTATAAGAAATAATGAGAGAAACATATCCACATATAAGGAAATTAAAATATTTGGTTTTGTTAAAAGAAGGAATGGAGAATGGACATGCATTTTTTGAGGAAAAAGAAAGCTGTGGAAAGTTTGGGAAAAAGGAATCTTTAAATAGGAATTTTATGCCTGATCAGAACTAAGATTGGATTGAATAAGCTTTAATATAAAAAGTAAATTGTTGCAAAATTAGAATTTGTTTTTCAGTCTGTTAAAATGACATGTTTTTTGAATTTTTTATTTACTTTTGATAGCAGATTGTGAATTTCTTTAGTTCACAAGAGATATATGTACAAAAACAAAGATTTTCTGTTTTACCAAAATAATCTCAAGTTTGTTATTTTTACCGTCCTAGATTACTTAAAAAAACAACTCAATATTAAAAGCACTAATATTTGCTAATAGATGATCAAATATTGTTTCATAACGATTTGTGATCCTATTTAGACAAGTGCTTAAAACCTTTTTTAAAATATATATATCTTTGACATACTTACCAAAATCAAACTCTAAATGAAGTCTTTTTGACTATGAAGAAACTCTGGAATTTTTTCAGAAGGTCTCCTGGAACATTCCAGACGATTTGTTAAATTACATGGGAAGCATTGTCAAAAAAGTAAAACTAAGCCTTCTTAATGTGATATTTGTACAGATATATAATATTCAAGAAGTTATGTGAAATTCCTAGAAATCTGATATGTCCTGGTACAATGTTATCACTGTAATTATTCTCTTATTTTCAGAAATTTCTGTCATAAAATTTGAAACCCATACAAAAAGACTCTCCCTGTATCAGGGAAATGCCCTACCTGCCTTTCATGCAAAGAGATCAGCAACAGGATCTTCAAAGATTGCAGCACATGTAAATGAAGTCCATTTTGTTTCTTAAAAATTGGCCTCTCATTGCCAGAATTCTGTGTCCTTGAACATGGCGACAGTTGGTTCCTGAATCAGAGATGGGTAAACCAAGGCTGTGAAGCAAATGAACAACTGGGGCTATGGGAAAACCAAGATGGCTGCTTGGTGTTTCCTGGCTCCCTGACAAACTCCGTTTTTCAGTTTTTGTATTCCTTCACCTATCACTGTGCACTTAAGGTGAGTCATACTGGTGGGCAGTCTCCCACAAAATTGCAGAAACAGAGTTTCAGCAATGTCTGACCTTCCAGGTCCATAATCCTGGAAAAACTATCTTGGTCTCTAAAGTCCTTTGCCTTTCTCCCTCCGGACCTGTTGAACACCTGCTGCTGGACTTCACTGAGCTACCACTTAGAATGGGTTATCAATATGTTATTGTTATTATATGTGTGTTTTCTGGAAGAGTTGAAGCCTTCTCATTCACAAGGCTGAAGTCCTCATGGTAGCAAAGGAAGTGTTAAATAATATGCTTCCCAATTAGGGCTATGCCTTCCACAATCTTGAGCAATCAAGGTACCTGCTTCACTGGCCAAATTATATGAGGCTTAACAAAAGCCTTGCAGACTTCTGGGAATTATAGTCTCTATCAATCTCAGTCATCAAGTAAGGTTGAGAAAACTAATGGGATCATGAAATTTAAAATTTCTAAACTTGCCAAAACCTTTGGACTTCCTTTGTCTACGATACTGCCTTTGGTCCTGCTGACTGTAGTAGCTCCTTTTGTAAACATCAACCCACTCTACATAAGATAGTCACCAACACACCACTGTCTATTGGTATACAACCTTCTGCTGTCCTGTGTTGTCTCATACTAATATGACCAGATTTTGTAAATCTCTAATGTTTTATGCTCAATCCTATTATTAATAATTAGAAACAAATAATTAGAAGAGCTATTTAATATACTATTTACAAGAACATCAAGGGATATTAAATACCTAAAAAAAGAAAAATATATGGTTATGGTCTTTACATTAACTATTATAAACATTGGGAATGTTTTATAAATATATGAAAAAATGAGCCATATTTTATTGGAGGATTAAATATTAAAATATCAATTTCTCCCATATTAATTTATAGATCCAATCTAATATCAATTTTAATGTAAATTAACAAGGTTATTAAAAAATTCTATGCAGCTATAAAAGTTCTAAGTTTTCATGAAACTCTCAAGGAAGTTTTAACAGTTGAGAGACTTACATTACCAGACAGGAAGCTTATTATAAACTTCATATTCATAACTATATTACTGTTATAAAATAGACAAATAGAACAGTGGAACTTAATATAAAGTACAGAAACCCTCCCATGTATATATAGTCACCTGATTTGTAACAAATGCATTTCATTAATTCAATGGGGGAAAGGATTAATTTTGAAGAAATGATACTAACCACTTGGATAAGTATATTCAACTGGGTGATTGGCAATAGATCATAGATCTGAAAGTGAATAGAAAAACAGTAAAGTGTCTGGAATAGAGGAAAATATCTTCATCAGCTTGAAGTAGAAGAAGGGTGGGGATGGAGAGATGCATTCCAAATTGGGGTAGACATAAAACTAAAACAATATTTTCTCAGACAAGAGGGTTTATATATGTGGAATCTTAAAGAATCCACAATGCAACTGTTTAAAAGAGGAATAAGCAAATTCCAGAAAAGTTGCAGGATACAGCATAAGCACACAAGTATACTTTGTATGCATATACATAAAATCATACTTTGGATTACTTTAACAAAGGAAGTATAAAACTTGTGCACAAATACCTACAAAACATTGGTAAAAGTAAGTAGTTAAAAGACTTAAATAAGTGGAAAGATTACCTCGTGTTCATGAATTGGAAGACTTAGTTTTGGGACAACACTCCCCAAGGAAATCTATAAAATCAGTGGCATCTTTATAAAAGTTCAATGACCATTTCACAGAAATGGAAACCTAATTCCAAAATAAATATGGGATTGTAAGAGACCCTGCATAGCTAAAACAATATTGAAAAAGAAAACCAAAATTGGAGGACTCACATTTTCTGATTGAAAAACCAACTACAAAGATACAGTAATCAAAACAGTGTGGAACGGGCATAAGAATAGACATGTAAATCAATGGAACACACTTGATAATACAGAAATAAATCCTACGCCAATGCCAATTGATTTTTGACAAGGTAACCAAGACCACTCAATTAAGAAAAAAGTCTTTTCAATGGATGGCCCTAGCACAAGTGTAAAGCCATGGGCAAAAAATGCCATGTATCCATCCCTCACACCATATTTAACAATTAACTTGAAATGGATAAAAGCCCTGGCCTTAAGCATTAAAACTTTTAGAAGCAAACAGTTAAATCTTCATGGCCTTGGATTTGGCAATGATTTTTTAGATTAATTATAAAAATCACAAGTGACAAAATATATAAATGAAACTTCATTCACGTTAAAACTTTGTATAAAGGATGCTATCAAGAAGAGTTAAAGACAACCCACAAATTGGTAGAAAATATTTGCAAATCATATATCTGGATCAGAGTGTTTAGTATCCTAAATATATAAAGAACAAATATAACTCAATAACAAAAAGACAACCCAAATTAAAATATGGGTACAATAATTCAATGGACATTTTCCCAGATATGAAAATCACAAAAAAGTATATGAAAAGTGTTCAGTATCATTATTCATTAGGGAAATTAAAACTTCAATGACATGCACTTCACACCCACTTAGGGTGGCTATAGTAAGAAAATGAAAATAAATGTTGGCAAGGATGTGAAGAAATTTTAACCTTAATACACTGCTGGGGGGAATGTCAAATGTGCAGTTGCTATGTAAAACAGTTAATCAGTTTCTGAATAAGAAAAAATATAGTTAGCATATGACCCAGCAATTCCACATTTGGATACAAACTCTGAAGAACTGAACACATATACTAAAAAAAAGTTATACACAGATATTCATAGCAGCACTATTCACAATAGCCAAAATGTGGATACAACCCTAATTATATCAACTGATGAAAGGATGAACAAAATTTGGAACATACAAAAAATGGAATGCTGCTCATTCATTAAAAGTATTGAAATACTGACACATGTTACAAAATGGATAAAGCTTGAAAACATTATGCCAAGTGAAAGAAGCCAGACACAAAAGGACACATATCATGATTCCATTTATATGAAATATCCAAAACAATTAAATCTGAAGAGGCACAAAACACAGTATTTATTGTCAGGGACTAAAGAGAGGGATGAAAGGGGAGTTACTGCTTAATGGGTATAGAGTTTCTGGAGTGATGAACATGTTCTGGAACTAGGCAGTGGGGATAATTGGACAACATTGTGAGGTACTAAATACCACTAAATTGTACACTTTCAAATAGTTAGGATGGTGAATTTTATGTTATATGTCATATGTATTTTACCACAATAGAGACATCAGTAAGAAAGAGCCAAATGATCCCAAAAATGGTGGGACAAAAAAATGGTGTTCTATGTTTTAAGTGATAAGGATAGTACTTTTGATGGTTGTGTGCCGTATTGGTTAAGAGGGATAAAGGGAATAGTTTTGAGACTCTAGAAACATACTCTCATTGAATGTTGGTGGGATGGGGTGCTGGACTGAGTCTCTTAAGACAGCTATTTGCAATTTTGCATTTAAACAGGAAATCTACTGAAACATTTTTATACTAAATGTGACTTCTTTGACGCCTTAGTTAAATCTAACATTTTTAGAACATCACAGTGCAGATCCCCCTACTCAGTGAATGATCCATGTATTCCCTCAGTCTCCACAATATTAAACAAATTCAGTCTGAGGAACACTACAAGGTTTTATGCTTCTCCTGCCCAATTCCTCCTCCCTGACTTGTTCTTCCACCTCCTTATTCACATTATAACCCTGTTCCTTTAGCTTCCTTGTATGATCCCCAAATCACCCTGAGCCCTCTAAATTTTCTATGTGCTTTCAAAATTGTAGTGTCCAGCACCCGTGGGCAAGATCCAACTATTACTAAGTAGCTCTTAAATCCAAACAATATCTTGGAACATTCACATCTGGGCTATTTTAAAGTTATTTTTAATTAAATAATTGCAAACCATCTGGATTTACAAGTTTCAGCTTTAGAAGATTGTACAGATGTGGTAGTTTTTGTTTGGTGGGATTCAGGAAAAAGAGTAACACACATATATCAATTTCTTTGTGGAACTATAAGTTCATTTTTAAAGCATGCCAATAGTATGCTTTTCTGTAATCTTCCAAAATGCATATTAATCCTTGTACTGAAGAGATTTCATTGCTCTCAGACATAAACACTGCAGGAGTTCACTTCTTTTACTTTCATTCTAATGGATTGTAGAAAGTTTTTCATTCAAATGATTATAAAAGTAAGATCTTCAGCCATGTTCTTTAACAAGTTCCTTTTTCATTGATTATAAAACCTTCTTTTAAAAACATTAATATTTCATTTCTTCATTATACATTTCACATAAATGCTTTCCCTATAATGTTTCAGAGTTTAAAAGTGATATGAATTATACACTTAACTTATATTTCTGCATCATTGCATGGGATCTGAAACTCTGAATGATTATGATAATGATAATTGAAACTGCACTTTTTATTTAGGCTTACAAATAAACAAAACTTGAGTATTTAATCATCTAGAAGCAATAGTAACATTACAACTTAGTAATCATCAATAAGTAATGATACATACATGTTTAATACTTTATTTCACTTAATAAAATTAAATTATAACCTAAAAAGGAAGCTATAACTTATAAATTATTTAATAATTATAAGAATATAGTAATAAGGCCATAATATTTGAAAAGGTACTTGTTACTTGAACTTGGGAAATTGTTTACTTATAAAAAATAAATAAATTTAAATAACTGGAATCAATTGACAAAATCTGAAGTAGGATAATTAAAAACTCCTAGATATACATTATTCTATTCAGAATAAAGGAATTGTATACAAAAAGGGGAAAGGAGCTAGGTTAGGAAAGAGAAAAATGATATTTTCAGGAATAATAATACAGGAAACAATTTAGACAAATATAAATAGTAGTGTAATTTTAGGTTTTTAAGACATACAGTACTCTAGACATTTCAGTGAAAGGTTAAATAGGTGCTGTGTGGGAAAAAGAACAATATAATTCCATATAATAATGGGAATAACATTTTTCTCATACAGCATTTAGTTTTTTTCTAAAATATTTTAACCAAAGCTTTTTAGAAAGTTTTAATTATTTAGAAATAGTATAAGTAAATAAAAGCAGTCCTTATGAAACAAATAGTTTTCCCATCATTGTGTAAGAGGAAGAATTCACATGTGCTGATTGGAAAACATTCCTCTGGTCCTGAGGAGAGGCCCGCAAGACACTGTGGTTAGGGCTTTGAATGTGAACAGTTTTTAGGCCATGTGAACAAAGAGAAGAGAATAAATTTCAGGGATAGAATTCTGGACTCCTTTATGGTGGCCTTTATTATTTAGTTTTACAATTAAACTTATGCTTTTAAGAAGTAACTCAGAAAAAAGCCACAATGTAAAAAGTGATTTTGTCAAATTATCTTGAATTAAAAACAAGCTAAATGAAATGTTCATTCATAACATATAAGGAGATTGAAATCATATCAAGCATCTTTTCTGACCATAATGTTATGAAAGGAGAAGTCCATTACAAGTAGAAAACTGGAAAAATTACAAATATATGTTTAACCAACATGCTACAGAACAACCAAATGGTTAAAGAAAAAATAAAAAGAGAAAAAAAATACCGAAGGACAAATTAAAAGAGAAGTACAACATACCAAAACTTACAGGATGCTTCAAATTAGTTCTAATAGGGAAGTTCATACACACCTTCATTAAGAAGTAAGAAAAATCTCAGACAACCTACCTTTACACTTCAAGGAAATATAATAGAAGAACAAACTATGCCCTAAGTAAGCAGAATAAAGGAAAGAAGAAAAATCAGAGTGGAATAAATCATGCAGAGACTAAAAAGACAACAGAAAAGATCAATGAAAAAAAGAACTGCTTTTTGGAAAAGATAAATAGTTTTTAGCCAGGCTCACCACGTAAAAAATAGAAAGGAATCAACTAAATAAAATTCAGAAATGAAAAGAAAAATAAATCCGATATGAAAGAGAAAGCTACAAAAAGAATGATGCTTTTTGTGTTTGTTCATAGTTTTCTTTACACACAGATGTAATTAAAGAGTTTTTAAATAGAAAAATTCTTCTAAAGTTCTTTTACATGAATAATGGTTGACTTTCCATTTTGTGCGACTAGCCTAAGAAAATAATTTCATAAATTTATAAGTATTTTCATTGCAGACATTCTTTGTAATAGTAAAAATTTGGAAATTCTATGAAAATCCATCAGAAGAGATTTGGTTAATTAGTATCTGATATACATACTCACTTGGCAAACTTACAATGATAGTATAAATACAATGGTAAAACTTTGTTATATCATGTTACATAAAATACTATGCGCTAGTTGTTTTACAACAGTTATTTGAGTAGCTTTTATTTCCCAGTGCAGAAATAAGGTCCAACAGAGTTAAGCAATTTGTCCTGTTTTCCACAATAACTAAGGGGTTTCCTGGGTCAGAAAGCCGGGGAATCTGACTGGAGAGACAATGCTTTTGATTACTATGCCACTGATGTCTCCCCACACTTACTGACATGGAATATGTTTTTATTATTAATTATACCAAAATAAAATATATAGCTATATCTTAAAATATTTTTAGAAGTTGTGTCTGAGAGCAAGGATTTATAGTAATTCAATTTATTATATTTTTCTTCCATTTTTTCTAATTTTCAATAATATTTGTATTCAATTAGAAACTACAATATCAATGCACATAAAATATTCTTAATGTATTTGTAAATAAATGCATGAGTATTTGTTGGAAAATAAGACAAAGAAAAACACATATAAATATATCTGAATGGTTATCAACTAAAACATTAAAAGTGTTTATATTTAAAGTATGAATTACAAGAAAAATTCTCACAAATTCTTTCTTGTGTTCACATGTATATTCTATTATCAATTTAGTGACAATATGTTACATAAGCAATAAAAATGTAATGAAGATTTTTTATTTAAAATAAAAAATATGGTGCAATTTGCTTTGCTTGCATTGAATACCCAGTGTTTATATACAATGATGGTGGCAAGATAGAAACACACAAAGCTGTGAGCCTTCTCAACCCTACAGCAATGTAAACTAAGTAGTGTACAGATAATTTAAGGATGATACAGTCAGTGTTTCCAGAGTCAGCAATTTCATTACATTACCACAGCTGCATAAAGGACACCTCTCAACCACCTGCAGACATTTCTTTAAAATGCATCCTAGGAGAATCTCAGCATGCAGTTCAGCAGCTTTAACTTAATTCACAAACCAGGTTAAAATTATTGAAGTTTTCCTGCTTTCACTAATTCAAAGAATCTAGATATGTGTTTTCACAGAGCAAATAGCCACCCACTGAACATGTAGGTCCTAAGAATCCATATTCCAAAGAAAATGCTCTTTCGAGATTAGGTTAAATTAAACTCAAGATCTGCTTTTGTGAGGGATCTGAACATATGATCCTAAAACATGAAGTTCATAAATAAAAATAGATATCTATTACTCTTCTATTCTGAATCAGATCTCATCTCTTCTATCTGTATTTTATTGGGAAAGATCATAGAGTTGGAGAATCACAATGGTATGAAATAAATTTTTTCATTAGCTATTTAAATAATGGCTTTAAAAAAGCTTGTTACATCTGTCCTAGTGCACATTTACTTTGTTAATTTAACTGCTAACAGCAGACAAATATATTGATAGTGCATTTTGAGTTGCTTTACACAGGATCAGAATCAATGACTGAGGAATGTTACTACACAAAGTCAAAAATGTCATTGAGAATAATTTTGATTTCACAATATTTCTTGATCATCATAATGTTTATTGGAGGATCCATTAAAAGTCCATCATGCCAATTTAACTGGGAAATCTAATAGATAGCCATGGGATAGCTTCCACTGTATTAATGTAGGCGATTTATAACTAAAACCTTAGCTGTTGTCATTAAGAAATAAAAATGTAATGATGTATTAATTATAAGAAGAAACCAATGACATCATTAATGAGTGAAATTAAATCTTGAGGTCAAAACTTAGTAAAACATTTTAGTTTTAATTCTTTTCTAATTCATTGATATTTTGGTCTCTGTATTAAAGTATCTCACTCATTATACTTTAGACTTGTTTACAATAACTTGGAGAGATGTACGGGTAAACCATTTCTATTTCTTTCCTTCAGAAGACCCTCACAGATATCACATTTTTTCCTTACTTAGTGTGGAAGTTGTTTTTTAAGGGTGGTTGGCCCAGTGCAAAGCTACCCAGTTGGTAAATTCGTCTAATTTTGTTGTTCCAGTGAGCAAACCAATTGTAGTTCTTGAAATAGGTCTTTCTTTTTAACTTTCATCAGCAATAAGGGACATATTTTGGCTCTCCATCTGCTGCCCTTTGTCTTGCCTCTCAGTTTGTCTGGGATCCCCCAGGGACAATCTATTTGGCTTCACTATGGAAACTAATACAGAGGATTTTTGCACTGGGTGTGTTGAGTTGATGATTTTATCTTCATCCTTCCGAAGGGGAAACTTTCATATATATGACTAGGAAGTGTTTAGGAAATGGAAGATACTCAATTATTTTTCTGAAATATATGATTTAATGAATCAATTAACAGGAGAAGAGTCTCAATTAAATATGATTTCCTATAATGAACCCATAAACATTGATTATCTGGCATTCTGTGAAGTGATAGCATGAAAGCAAAGACTCAAATAATGAACACAATATAGAGAATAGACTCCCTGGACGTTCCTCCCCTAACCATGGACACAGCAACTCAACAGCAATATACAGCACAGTTTCCTTTGTGGAAAATCCAGAAAGTAGTTGAAAAGCTCTTGCAGCCTGGTCAAGTACAAAACCAGCTACATAAAACTAGTAGGATTCAGTAAAGTCTCAGGATACAATATACAGAAATCTCTTGATTCTATATACAAATAATTAACTAATTAAGGGAAATTAATAAATCAATCCCACTTAAAATTGCATCAAAAAAATAAAATACCTAGGTATAAATTTAAACAAGGAGGTAAAAGAACTGTCTCTGAAAGCTGTAAGACATTGATGAAAGAAATTGACCAGGACACAAATAAATGGAAAGTTATACCATTCTCATGGATTGGAAAAAATTAATATTATCAAAAGGGCCATTCTTATGCATGGAAATCTACAGATTCAGTGCAACCCCTATCAAAATACCAATGACATTTTTCACTGAAGTAGAGCAAATAATTCTAAAATTTGTATAGAAAAACCAAAAATCCTGAATAGCTAAAGCAATCTTGAGAAAGAAGAACAAATATGGGGTATCATACTCCCTGCCTTTAAAGTTTATTAGAAAGCTACAGTAATAAAAAATATGGTACTCTCACAAGAACAGATACATAGACACATGGAAAAAAAATAGTGAGAAATAAACCAATGCTTATATGGTCAATTAATACAAGACAAAGGAGGCAAGAATATAAAATGAAGAAATGGCAGTCTCTTCAATAAATGATGCTGGGAAAAAGTAGATAGATACATGAAAAGAATGAAACTGAATCACTGCATTACACCATACATAGACAAATAAACTCAGAATGTTTTGAATATTTAAATATAAGACCTAAAACCATAAAATTCTTAGAATAAAACATTAGTAATAAACTCTTGAACATCAGCATTAGCAACTTTTTTTCTGGATATGTCTCCCAAGTAAGGGAAACAAAAGAAAAAATTGGGACAAAATCAAACTAAAAACTTCAGAACAGCAAGGGAAACAATCAACAAAATGAAAAGGCAACTAACTGTACAGGAGAATATATTTGCAAATGATATATCTGCTAAGAGGCTAATATCCAAAGCATATAAAGACCTCACATAACTCAACACCAAAAAAAAAAAATCTGATAAAAAAATGGGGAGAGGAACTGAATAGACATTTTTCAAAGACATACAGATGGCCAACTGACACATGAAAAACTGCTCACAACTAGTAATTAGGGAAATGCAAATCAAAACCACAATGAGATATAACCTCATACCACTCAGAATGGCTAATATCAATAAGATGAGAAATGAGTGTTGGTGAGGATGTGGAGAAAAGGGAACACCTTTGGTAGGATTGCAAATTGATGTGTGGCCACTATGCAAAGAAGTATGAAAATTTCTCAAAAAACTAATATAGAAATATCATATGACCCAGCAATTCTACCTCTAGGCATTGGTCCAAAGAAAGAAAAATCACTAATTTGAAAATATATGTCCACTGGTATGTTTACTACAGCATTATTTACCATAGGCAAAACATGGAAACAACCTAAATGTCCATCAACAGTTGAATGGACAAATTACATTTGCTACATATATACAAAGGAATATTACTCTGTCATAAAAAAGTGTAATCTGGCCATTTGTGACAACATGGATCAATATAAAGGTATTATACTAAGTAAAATACATCAGAGAAAGAAAAATACCATATGATTTCACTTATATGTGGAATATAAAAAACAAAACAATGAACCAATAAAGAAAACTGAAATAGATTCATAGTCACAGAGAACAGACCGGTAGTTGTCTTAGGGGAAAGGGGCTGGGGGATGGATGAAATTGGTGAAAGGGGAAAAAAGAAAAATTAGTTACTATTTGATATCTTGATCTGGGTGATGCTTACATGAGTGTATACACATGATAAAATTCATCAAGTTGTAAACTAAGATTTCTGCATTTTATTGTATGTGCCTCAATATGAATAAAATAGTAGGAATATTGGATATCTACCGTCTATTAATTCCCACCCCTGACACAGTGCAATATAATTGAGAGGGAACCCCAGTTTATCCTTGAGGAGAGAAATAATTAGACCACACATACAACACCCCAACTTTCCTGGTACTGCTCAAGGACTGGATTCTATCTCACTTGTCTCAGAGTGCTGAAAGATTAACATATGCTAGACCCCTGGGGCTACATACAGCAAAGGCAGCAATTTGAACTAGAATACACTCACCACAGCTCCTCCTCAAGCACAACACAGAGCAAGTGGATAGAGAAAAAGCCTAACAACCCAGCTCCCAGTTTCTACCTGGGAAGGAAGATGTGGATTACACATCCAAAGGTCTAACTCTTTGGTTGCCACCCAAGAGATTGGCTTCTGTACTACCTGTCTTGGAGCACTGATACGACCTGGCATACACTAGACCCTGGAGAACAAAGGTGATGTTTCGAACTAGTGTGTGGGCACATGCCCCAGGTCCTCCCCTGGCTCAACACAGGAAAAAAAAAAAAAGACACCCAGCCCACTGTTTTTCTTTGAGGAGGGAAAGAATTGAACAGCATATCAAAAGTTCCAACATTTTAAGTGTTGCCCAAGGGACTAGTTTCCCTCTTGTTTGGATTCGAGTGCTCATGGAACATGGCATTTTCTAGATGCCAAGGCCACTGAAAATGAAGGCTGTTGGAATTATGAAACAAACACTCATCAACTACACAGCACTACTCCCACCCAGTACAGAACAGAGCAAGCAGCTGAAAAAGTCCAGCTTGCAACTTTCCCTGGGAGGAAGTTGGACTGCACATTCTATGTTCCAATCTCTCCAGTTGCTACACACAGTATTGACTTCTGTATCTCCTGTGTAGGGGCTGCTAAGAATAAAAATGGAGGTTTTGCCTAACAAATTTTGAGAGGCCTACAGAGGCTCTGGCTGACTTGATTTTTGAATGCCATCTTTTGTACGATGCCATTCTGTCAAGACAAAGAGGCAGCAGTTTTTTTCTGACATGGATATACTGACATAAATAGTCAATAAAATAAAGACATTTGGAAATGATCCAAGAAAGGAACAATATTAAACTACATACTAACACTGATGAGATGGAGATATATGAATTACATGGCAGAGAATTAAAAATAACCACTAAAAAATGCTCAATAATAACACATGAAAAAAGTGAGAATTTAAATAGTGAAATAGAGAGTTTAAAAAAGGACAAAAAATGAATTTGCAGCTGAAGAATACAATAACTCAATTGAAAAATCAATAGAGGAGTTCAAAAGTGGAAAGCAAGCTGAAGAAATTAGCACTCAGAGACAGGTCACTTTAAATTATCCAGATGAGCAAAAAGGAAAAAAATATGAGGAAGTTTAAGGGATTATTTGGATTATTACAAGACCAATATATATATTATGTGAGTCCCAGAAGAAAGAATCAAAAGCTTATTCAATGAAACAGTGACTGGAAACTTTCAAATCTGGGAATAGAAATGAACATACAAATCCAGGAAACCCAAAAGACTCCAAATAAGATGAACCTGTAGGAATCCATACTAAGACAAGTATAATCAAATAGTTGAGAGTCAAAAACAATGAAAGAATTTTGAAAACAGGAGGAGAAATATGACGTGGCTTATCAGATGAGGGGCTTCCCATGTGACTACAAGTGTATTTTTTAGCAGAAATCTTTCAGGCCTGAATGGAGTAGGATGACTTATTCAAAATCCTAAAAGAAAAATTTGCTAGCGAAAAATACTATACTGGAAAAAATGCCCCTCAAAAATGAAGGGGAATTAAAGACTATCAGATAAACAAAGGCTGAGGGAGTTTATGTTCAAGTGATCTGCCTTATGGAAACTGCTATAGAGAATTCTTCAAGTTGAAATAATCAAAAACCTAAACAGCAACACAATAACATAAAGTATGAAACTCATTGTTAAAGTTAAATATACAGGCAAATACAGAATACTATATAACTGTCACAGTAAGGGGTAAATCATCTTTAATTCTAGTATAAAATTTGAAAGACAAGCATTAAATTAAAAATATGTTGATACAAAATATAAGTAGATGTAACTTGTGATATCAATAATATAAAGTATGAGTATGGGGAAAATAAAAGTATAAAGGTTTTGTATGTGTTTTAAATTTTTCTCTGTTTAAAATAAATTGCTATAAGATATTTTATGGGAGTCCCATGGTTACCACAAATAAAATATCTGTAGAAGTTACACAAGAGAAAAAGACAACGAAAACAAAGCATATCAATACAAAAATATCAACGAAATACAAAGGAAGACAGCAAGAGAAGAATGGAGCAACAAATTAACCAGGAGAAAAACAGAAATTTAAAAAATGATAATATTAAACAAATTTACTTTTCTATCAATAATCACTTTAAATGTACATGGTTTAAACTCTCCAATTGAAAGACACAGAGGGGCTAAGTGGATTAAAAAACTAAGAAATATATATATAAACATATATATACATACATTATATATATATATATAAACAAACCAACTATATTCTGGCTGCAAAAAACTATTTTAGATTTATGAACCAGGGTGAAAATGAAAGAATGGGAAAACTATAATATAGAAATATTAACTAAGAGAGAATGGGGTGGCTACACTTATATCACACAAAATAGACTATAAGAATAGTATTTAAAAATTGCCACAATACACAAAGTAGTACATTAAAAACTGACAAATGTCAACTATTGTAAATACATAGTTGACCTGTGGGCAACATGGTGGTTAGGGGCACCAACACCCCATGCAGTCGAAAATCCACATAGAACTTTTGATGCCCCAGAAGTTAACTAACATCCTACTAGCAGTGACGAGAAGTGTTACAGATAATATAGACAATTGATTAACACATATTTTGCATATGTATTACATACTATATTCTTACAAGAAAAGCTAAAGAAAATGTTTTCTTGGATTGTCACAAATATCCAAAATTTTTCCAATAGATCAATTAAAAACAATCAGCATATAAATGGACCAGTGCATTTCAAATCTGTGTAGTTCAACGGACTATTATGTATGCACCCAACATCAGAGCACCTAAATATAGCACTTCAACATCAAACAAATTGAAAGGAGAAATAGAAGCAATACAGTAATACTAGGATAATTTAATTTTACACTTTCAATAATGGATAGAATAACCAGAGAGAATATCAAACATATGCAGAACTGATAACACTACAGACCAAATGGACTTAACAGACATACACAGAACTTATATTCAAAAACAGCACATTAACAATCTTCTCAAGCAAACACAGAACATTCTCCAGGGTAGATCACATAATTGTTACAAACAAGACATCAAATTTAAGAAAATTGAAATCATGCAAAGTTCCAATGGAATAAAACTAGAAATCAATAGCAGAAGGAAAAATGGAAAATTCAAAAATTTGTTGAAATTAAAACATAGTTTGAACAATGAATTCATAAGCACAATGAAAGGAGAAATTAGAAAAGATCTTGAAAGAATGAAAATGAAAACAGAGCACACAATATCACAGAATGTAGTAAAAGCATTATTACTAAGAGGGAAGTTTTTTACTGATAAATATTTTAAAAAATCAAAAAATGGAAAATGATCGATCTTAAATAAACAACTAACTTTACAAACTAAGTCCAAAACTATCAGAAGAAAGAATCAAAGCAGAAATAACAAATATGTAAAATAGAAAAAATCTATCTTAACTCTTTTATTATGCTATTTCAAACACAATCTAAAGGTACTTGTTTTTTGGTCCATTCTTCTTCTTACTCCTCCACTCTTTGTATATTAGGTGTCATAATATGCACCCTGTGTATCCCTTGACTGACTTTGTGGGTGGTTGATTTAATTTGCTTAGTAATTAAACACATTGGTCTACTTCCTTTATGTGGTTTTTATTTTCTATGGTGACAGCTATTTAGCCTTAGGAACACTCCCATCTATAGCAATCCCTTTGATACACACTGTAGAGATGGTTTGTGGGCAGTAAATTCCCTCCACTTTTATCTATCTGGAAATTGTTTAATCCCTGCTTCAAATTTAAATGATAATATTGCTAGACAGTGTATTCTTGGTTGGAAGTCGTTCTGTTTCATTGCATTAAATATATCATGCCACTCCCTTCTGGCCTGTAAGGTTTCTGCTGAGAAGTCCGCTGGTAGCACATCAGGCTTTCTTCTTTACATGATCATTCTTCTGTCTCTGGCTGTTTTCAATGCTTACTTGTCCTTGATCATTGCCATTATAATTATTATACCTCTTGGTGTTGCCTTCCTAGGGTTCCTTGTATTGGGAGATCTCTGCCCTTCCATGACCTTGGGGAAGTTTTCAGTAATTATTTCCTCTTAGAGACTTTTTATCCCTTTACCTCTCTCTTCTTCTTCTGATACCCCTATAATGCAAATACTGTTACATTTGAATTGGTCACACAGCTCTTATCATTCTTTCATTCCTAGAGATCCTTTTTTTCTCTCTGTGTTTCAGCTTCTTTGTTTTCCTGTTCTCTAATTTTTATTTTATTTACCATCTCCTCTACCTCATGTAATCCCTCCATTGTATGTTTCACTTCAGATAGTGTATTTTTCAGTTTCTATCTCTTTCTTGAACTCCTCATGGAGATCTTAAAAGTTTTTCTGTAGCTTCATGTGCATATTTATGATTTTTATTTTGAAATCTTTATCAAGAAGATTTGTGATTTCAGTTTCATTTTTCCCTCTTTCTGGCATCTATCCTGTATTTTTATACAGACAAAATTCTTCTGTCATTTCATTTTTTTAGTGATTCCTATGGAATAATAATTGTGTAGGTGGCACCCTCTAGTGCCCAGAAGTTCTACTCTCTGGAGACGTTCAGACCCTGGAGCAATGGCAGGGCTTGCAGGAGAGTGGCACCTGTGCCAGCCTGGAGGAAAGAGCTACTTCCTGCCTTCCTGGCTGTAGCAACTTCCTCCACTGCCAGGTCCAGTTGTCCAAATGTACAGGGAGGAGCCTCTGCACTACTCTCCTGTAGCTGCCATAGGCGGGGCCACCCTTGGGCTGGCATGGCAAGATGGTGGGGGCAAGATGAATGCAATACCAGTTCCTTCCAGGAGGAAGGGGTGGCAGGCTGTGTTACACAGTAGGGTTCCCAGGGCTGCATTGCCAGCCAAGGGAACAGAGCGTCTGGAGCTCCTGAGTGTTCCCAACATGCTGGGCTGAGCATGCCAGGATGATTTTCTCCACATGTCCGTTCTGCGCAGAGAGCTCTGTATCATCTTAGCCCCTTTAGCTCCCCTCTTGCTGTTGGGAAGTCTTTCAAAGTACCCACCCTTCTTTTGTCTCTGGGGGGCCTGTTCTCCACAAGCAGCTGTAAGCTCAGTCTCTCCAAGTGTTCCACCTGTCTTTGCTTTCCAAGTCCTCTAATCTCCAGAGCACCATGTAATTTTTGTTCATATTACCAGAGCAGATCTCCAGAGCTGGGTGTTCAGCAGTCCTGAGCTTCTATTCCCTGCCTACTACATTCCTCTTCCTCCACACTGTTAGCTGGGATTGGGGGAGGGCTTGGGTCCCACTGGATCATGGCTTTTCTATTTTACCCTTTTCTGTGACCTCTACACTTTCCCTTAGATGTAGGCAGTCTCTTACTCTTTTGGCCACTCTTTGAGGATTAGTTGTATTTACTGTATTTTGTGTTATATGTGGTTTTGGTAGGAGGTTTCTACCTCACTTTTCATGCTACCATCTTTTTGCTGGCTCTGAGTGAAATCACTTGATATTTGTCTTTCTCTGCCTGGCTTATTTCACTGAGCATAGTACCCTCTAG
The DNA here is from genome assembly GCA_032199065.1 of Smutsia gigantea. Classification (NCBI taxonomy): domain Eukaryota; kingdom Metazoa; phylum Chordata; class Mammalia; order Pholidota; family Manidae; genus Smutsia; species Smutsia gigantea. The sequence goes on along the minus strand of JAVSCE010020805.1, from coordinate 1,008 downwards.
CTCCATCCATGTGAATGATAAGGTTTCTTTTCTTTTTATGGCTGAATAACATTCCATTGTTTATATGTACCACATCTTCTTTATCCATTCCTCTATTGATGGACACTTAGGTTGCTTCCATATGTTGGCTATTGTAAAGAGCACTGTGATAAACATAGGGGATATATATCTTTTTGAATCAGGGTTCTTGTTTACTTTGGGTAAATTCCTAGGAGTGGAATTTCTGAATTAAATGGTATTTCTATTTTTAGTTTTTTGAGGAACCTCCATATTGTTTTCTACAATGGTTGAACTAATTTACATTCCCACTAGCAGCGTAGGAGAGTTCCCCTTTCTACACATCCTCATCAGCATTGTTGTTTCTTGTCTTTTGGATGCTGGCGATCCTATCTGGTGTGAAGTAATATCTCATTGTGGTTATAATTTTCATTTCCCTGATGATTAGTGATGTGTGGCATCTTTTCATGTGCCTGTTGGCCACTCAAAATTCATCTTTGGAGAAGTGTCTGTTCATATCCTCTGCTCAGCTTTTGACTGGGTTATTTGCTTTTTGGGTTTTGAGGCATGTAGTTCTTTATATATTTGGGTTGTTAACCTCTTATCAGATAAGTCCTTGATGAATATATTCTCCCATACTGGAGAATGCCTTTTTTTTCTGCTGATGGTGTCCTTTTCTGTTTTTTAGTTTGATGTAGTCCCATTTGTTCATTTTTGCTTTTGTTTTCCTTGCCTGAGGAGATGTGTTCAGGAAAAAATATTTCGTGTTTATATACAAGAGATTTTTGCCTTTGTTTTCTTCTAAGAGTTTTATGGTTTCATGACTTACATTCAGGTCTTTGATCCATTTTGATTACTTTTGTGCATGCAGTTAGACAGTAATCCAGTTTCATTCTCTTACATATAGCTGTCCAGTTTTGCCAACACCAATTGTCGAAGAGGTTGTCATTTCTCCATTGTATATCCATGGCTCCTTTATCATATACTAATTGGCCATATATGTGTGGGTTT
>JAVSCE010020804.1:0-52782 GCA_032199065.1 Smutsia gigantea | reverse complement strand
AAATCATATAATCCAAATCCTTTTCTGCCAGCCCTATGATCCTCCATGTCTCAAGTCACAAAAGACAAAGAATTATGCAATTATTTGTTCATATTTGAGATCCCTGAAGGTTGGAGCTAGAAATAAGGAATTTATATATATAGTTTTGTACAGGTACTACAACTTGAAAAACAAACCAGACCACCTGCTTCATGGGGTCTTCATATGCTTTAATATGCTAGGCTGTACATGCGTTTCCTGTGTGACTAGATGAGCATATTCACCGTACACACGGCTTTGCTCGGTCGCAGTCTTGCTATGCCAAAGACACCCATATAATTTATTCAGTCCCACATACCAGGTTTTTTAACTACCAGTTCCCTCTAGGAAGATGCTAATAAGTCTCCCATTGCAATTTGTGTGTTACTACACTAACTTCAAAAATCCTTTACTTTTTGAATTGGAGTTTAGCAGAATGAAAACCCAGAAATGCCCTGATAGTTTGAGGATCTGTATAGCTGTAAGCTTGTGGGCACACCTGGGGGAAAAAAACAGTTATCTCATATGGTTCCGGTTAGAGTATGAAGGCTTCCTGTTAATTATAACACTCAGCATATTTTACAGAGGTTTAACAGAAATTATATGACCCTAAGTATCTATCAATAAAGAAATAACTGTATAAATCTAGGCATATTATGGAATGAAATATTAGGCAATCTGAAGAAGGAAGATGTGAGGAAGAGGACAAGGACAAAAAAAAACCTATGTGCCTTTGGGAATGATTCCCAAAATGTGGATAAATACAGCAGGGGAGAGAAAGAGGGAGGGAGAAGAGATGTGCACATGTGTGCACACACACATGCATGTGTTCTCTCCATTTAAAAATAAAAGATAATGACCACATTTAGGTAAACTTGTACATGTGCACAAAAACATATGAAGTTAACACCAGAAACCAATGGCAGTTGCTGCTGAGAAGAAATCTGGTATGTGTAACTAGAGAAAGAACTCCTTTTCTTGGCAAATAATTTACCACTACAGGTATTTTATTTTTTATCTCATTCATGCATCACTTTTCCAATCACAATTTGGATTTTTAATAAAAACACTATATGTTTTTGAAAATCTGGAAATTGTTTCCCTTTTTTTACACATTAATAAATTAGTAAGATAGTACACATACAAGTACTTAATGTGTCAATTTTGAGAAGTAACAAAACAGCAGATGTGATACCAGGCTATTATCCTTATAGTGGATAGATTTATTCACGTTTTTTAGGAGTAATTTTTCATAGTGATTTTTCAAATTATTGACCATTCACTGTCATTAAAACTATCTTCCCTTGGTTTCTAAAACTGCATTTTTCTTATATATTCTGACCCCTCACATTACTTTGACTTAACTTTTTATTTGGTTTATATCTTCAATTACAACAACGTGGATAAAATGAGAGTTCCTGTGGCCAGGATTCTCACCTGGCCCTGGTTGATTAGCTCACTGCATACCTGTGGGCAATATATGGCTGTTAACTCTATATAAAGAACTCCGCCCAGTGCTCTGGGCGTGACACGGTGGCACGGCTGCAAGGCTGCAGGAGAGCAGAGCAGAGGCTGGAGTGGTGGCAACGCCGAGGACAGAGGCCCAGAGGACGGCTGTGTGGGATGGTTGTGCAGAGAGGCCCAGAGGCAGAGACCGGCTTGCTGCATACAGACTCGCTCTGAGTGAACGGGATTTTAGTGACTGACCTGCCACCGTGGAAATAAAGTTGGGTATAACCCTTTCATTCCAAGAACCCTTTGCTGTCAATTTCTTTGGTCACAGTGAATCTATAGTAAACTTGCCTGGGGCTGAAATCCATTGGCAAGACAAACAATAAAAGAAATATTCAGTGAGTAATAGTTTATATTCTGTGTCTCTCTCTGTCAAATATATACATACAAGCACACCCACACAGATTCCCACAATCTTTTTAGGAAGATAATATTATCCACAATTTAAGGATGAATAAAATGAAGTTTACTAGTTAAGAGAAAAGTCTGAGATTACATAATTCGTACATACTGAAGCCATAATACAAACACAATTCAGTCTGATTTCAGAAAGACTGTGTTCTCTTATCATTCTATGCTGCATATTCCTTTAATGCTGGTGTTTCTCAACATTGTCACTGTCATAATTTATAATTACCCTTTTAGAAATCTCATGCATTCTTAAGATTTGAATGCCCACTTCTGTATGGATGACATTTAAAGCAATATCTCCAGTCCTGGCTCTTCCCATATATTGTAGTCCCACATTGACAAGTGTACTGACTCTCAAGAGTCACATAAATGGCCAGCCATTAAGTTCAAAATGATTATATCTTAACTGAAAATCATTTCTTCCATGTCAAATCATTGTCTTTTTTTCAACTATCCCATACTGTCACCTGTTACACAAATCTTCCCATTGCTCAAGCTATATTTTGAGATCATATTTTTCCCTTCATTCTTTCTTGTAAACTTTAATCTATTATTGAGTTCTTCCACTTATCACTTTAACCTTTTTCACATTTGTCTCTTCTTATCCACTTTTACTTTCAAGATTTTTATCCAAGGCCTTTATCCTTGACATTTTGATTAATAAAATGGTCTTCCAGTTAGTTTTCCTAGTTCTAAATTCTGCCTTCAAATCCATGTCTGGTAAAACTGTATTTCTATCAAAATTCTTTGATTGCATTCAATTTTTTACTTTTTGAACGAAAAACTTAAGACAATAATTTTAAGTAACTAAACATGGTATATTCTAGAAGTAATGGCTTTTTTAAAGACAGTTATTAAAATTGGACTCCTTCATTTCTGTTTTGATGCTTTCTTCAACATTTATGTTTTTAATTTTTTTCCATTTTCATCATCTCTCTAAACTTGCTAAACAAATAATCACTGTCTGCTTAAATGACACTTCACTTTAAGGAGATACCCTACTACCACAAAAAACATACTACAGTCATTTTTTTTAATTTACATAACACAAGAAGTCTGTCATTTTGGTTTGTTGTTACATTGCCCATACTGAGATCAGCAAAAGCTAATAAGCAGGGATTCACTTCAGCTGTGCAAAGATTAGAAGGCAAAGGCTTTGAAGAAAAGAAGAGTGATCAATTTTGACAGGGTCTCAGTATGAAAAGTTAATATAAAAACTGAAAATAGTTAACTGGACTTGGAAATCAAGGAAGTATTGGTGCCTTTTAAGAGAGTAGTTTCAGGGGAGGTATAGAAGTAGAAATTAGCTGGGAGTAAAGAGTAGGGAATGAGTGACTATAGTCTGAGTTAGAACAGAAGTTTTTAAATCTGGCTATATATTAGAATCACATGGGAGTTAAAAACAAAACCAAAAGCAATAACCAATGTCTGTGCTCTGCTCCTAGACCAATTGAATCAGAATTTCTGAGAGGGAATTGGGTATCATTATGTCCACAACCAGGTGATTCTAATATATAGTCAGGTTTAAAAGCCATTGCATAGAGTATCCTTTTCAGTAGGTTGGCTTCAAATGGAAGGAGAGGAAATCAAGGGAGAAAATTAGAAGCAGGACAATTGGAGTTATGACAGGGCCAACTGTGTCTGAACAGAGGTTGAAAATACTTGGAATTATGATCCAGTTTATTTAAGAAAAGGAAGGACAGAGATCAAAGTCACTGGTGAAGAAATTGTCCCTAGAAGAGAATGGTGAATGGTTCATCCTCTGTGACTGGAGAAAAAGATACAAAAGTGAGTACAGTTATAATTCTATTATCTTTCTTTTTTGCTTATTATGTAAGGACATTAGGACAGGAAGTTGAGGGAATTTAACTGATAGCCACAATTTTTCCTAAGATTTTGTTCACTTTCTGCAGTAATAGTGGCAGTGACATGAGGGCTTGAAGAAATTGGTAAAAATTTGGAATAACCTATGTGGCAAGAAGCAACAGATCAAGATAATTTTCAAGTAGTTCATATTGACTAGGTGAGATTTAGAGCATCATGATATGTGATTTTCTCCAGTAGCACTCTGATATCAGGAGATAAAAGAAAAAGAGCCAATACTTGTCATTATCAAGGAAAATATAAGATGAAAAGATTTAAACACTGAGAATCCTAGCATGAATTTGTTTGAAATAGATCATCATTCGAATAGCTGAAAGGTTGAAGTTTCAAATTCAAAATAGTTTTAGATGAACTAATGTCTAAGAAAGGTCATGGCCACTAAAGAGTGGTTCTATGATGTGAAGTATGCAATATTAGTATATTTAAGTGAAATAATTTGAAATTTTATTATCTATCAACCTAGATATTATCTGTGATAAAAGCAAAATTTAGAGTGGAAAGAAGTAGTAAGTGTCCAATGAGAGAAAGTAAGAGAGGAAGGGAATGAGAGAGAGAGAGAGGGACAGAGTGAGAGGGCGGCAAGAGGAAAGGAGAGAGCTGGGAGAATATGAACCACCTGAGTACATGACGTCTCAGCTTTCCAAACTCCTTCTTTTGTTTTTCTTGGTTTTCAGTTCAAGTTCTTTCCCTCCTCCCTCCTCTCGAAGCCTTCTGCCCTAGGCCCTTTATCTATTCTTTTTTTTATAAGGGTCCTAATGACTACATCCTCTCTACAGCATTCCATTATTATAAATATGTATTTCTGTAATCCACATTGCATATGCAGGCCTGTGTCCTATAGCTTTAGATTCATATTCAAGTCTCTACCAAGTACATTCAGTTGGGTGTTCCAGATCCAATTCAAATCCAGTTTTATTTTCTAACACCTGCTTATTCACCTAAACTATTCTTTCTCTAGTAATTCGAGTCACAGCCCTGACTCCCATGGGTGATCCTCAGGGAAATTTAAAATTCTGGACCAGACTTTTCACAGATGTTTATTTAATTATTCTAGTGTGCTGCCTGGGTATTGGGATTTTTTTATTTTTCAGGTGCCTGTAACGTTGAGGCAAGGGCAAAAAGCACCCTAATAAATTCTAGTATCAAGGTTCTCAAATCTGGCCTCACACTAGAATTAACAGGGGAGCCATTTTAAATACCATTCTAATCTGACCTCTTACCAACTGAATAAAAATATCTAATGTTGGATCTTGAGCATTACTATTTTTAAAAACTCCCAGATGACACTCATGTGTCTCCAAGATTGAGAACCATTGCTCTAGTAGCTCTAATATCAGTAAATGACTGAAGTTTTACTAGTCCAGATATGGGAGTCATGACAAGCCCTGAATTTATGTCTACATTTTCTATCATTTCACACTCAATTAAAAACCAACTCTTGTGCATTCTATCTTTGTAGAAGGTTCCTTAATAACATGTCTTGAATGTCTAGTAGCCATTTTAAGCTTAACATGTATAAAACCAAGTTTTTGATATAGTCAATCAAAATTACTCTTGCAAAGTTCAGAAGATCATTTTGACATTTCTCTTCCTGAAATGTAACTACAGATAAAAATATATATATATTGTCAATTTGATTAAAGCTAACTTATTTGAGTAATATGGATTTTAAAAACCTGGTGAGGTAAATTTTTTCTTTACATTTTGTACATCTTTCTTCCCTCAGGATAAATTGTTAGATAATAAAATTAAAGATTCTAGTACCTTAAGTATACTTACATAGAATTACAGAACAAGGAATTCATAGAACTTGTTTTTGAAAGAAAAGAGTTTGTAAATCTGCTGCTTCATATCTTTGTCTTGAGTCAGGAATAGGAATTATAAATACCAATGAATTGCCAAAGGATTTTTGACTCATAAAAAGCAGGAAGAAGTACTATTACATTATAAGTTGGTCTGAACTTCTTTGAAATTGATGTTTTCATGCTTGCTCGCTATTTTTTTAAAAAAAATATTTTAAGTTTAGAGCAATAATAGAGCTTATATTGCCCTCTTTGTTAATATTGGCTCATAAAGTTTCTGTATACCACTGCTTTGTTCTTTCAAGATAAATGAAAACTACCCCAATGTGGGTTTCCAACACAGGTTTTCAGTACCTTTTTGCCCCTGAGTCAATGAATTCAACTACTTTGATAATAATTGTAGCTGTGACATAGGCCAGTCACTGCAAGGAAAAAATGAATTGTTAATAAGAGAAGTATGTGCATATTTGTGCAAATATCAGGATCTGTCACATCCAGTGTTTATTGGGTGGTGCTAATACATTTGCTCATAAATTTGTAAATAGGCCAAGGGACAGAAAACAATAAAAATATTTTTCCATTCACACAAATGGCTTCAAAAGCCCTAATCAATATCACCTTTACATTTGCCCTACAGCCTATATATTTAGCTTTAGAAATCTGTCTCTGAAATATGCCGATTTTCTTAATTTTGGGTTAATCAACTAAAATAGGTTCTTCCCTTTCATTTCATCAGTATCACAAAGTGACTGAGAACCTGAGTTCTAATGAGGCAGCCATTCCAAACACGTACAGACAAAGCAGTGGTTTCCTTGGCAACGAGCACCATGAAAAAGCTCTTAGAATAGTATTCCCACCCTTACACATGAGTCCTTTTCATTTCAGTAAAGCTTCCTGTCAGAATGTATTCATCAATGTAATTTACCTTCGAAGTTTGAGAGATTAAGTCCCTCTCCCCACAAGAATTAAAAAATAAAAGCTACAACTAAAAATCAACAGCTGTGCTGGAATTGTACTTGTGTTTTCAAATGATGCTTCAAAGGAAGGACATCATAAGATTCCTGAATTCAGTTAACATCACGTTGAACCCGAGATTAATTTACATTTAAATTTTATCTGAGGACGTAGATGATAGATGCATCAGGAAGAGGGGCAGGTGCATTTAATCAATGCCACTAAAAGTATCCTTTATAATTCAAAAGCAATTTTTATTAAATAGTAAAATTTAAAGTATTATATGTTAATTAAGATTTATGGTAACCTTCATAAACATTAAACTTTTGTTAGTAATGTTTACCAAGAAAAGCAAATTCTGAAAACAGGTTATCTTTTCAACTGATGGAATTAAGTATAAGACTTTGAAGGAAGTTCCCATCCTTGTACGTAATATAAAAAGGCACATGAAACAGGCAGCTTCTTGTGTTATGTAGCATTTCAAACAAGGAGAAAGAAAACATCTGGAAATAAAAGGTGTTCAGTTGAAAGAACTGCCCATAAATAAAACAATTGCAAAACTTTGACTTTCTTACTAGAAATAAAATTGCCTGAGTTTAAAATACACCCACTATATGTAATACAAAATGAGAATAAGATACTTTCAGCATTTCTCAAAATCTTAGCAACCAAACAGATGCAGGCAGAGTTTATATGCAGGTGATTCACCCGAGTCTCTTCACTGAGCATATATCTATGCCTGTTTTTCAGCCAGCATGCTCCAGCAAAAGAAAGTCCATGTTGCTCAGGGCTATTTCTTTAAAAACAGTATCAAAATTACTTTTACCACAGATTAGGTTGTGTTTTAATGCTGCGAAAAGTCTATCTTGCTTTCATTTCTGACCCATGATATAGTCAGCCTTATAAGGTCAGCATTATGAGGTCAAAGCTACCACTCAAAATAAAACATACAAAGACAATTTCTTAAGAAATAGGTAAGAAATAAATGTACATTGATAGAAAAAACAGGGCACTCACTCCTTTTTTCACCTGAAGATTGAAAAGGAAACTCATTTCAGTTTCTAACATTGATTGCAAGGGTTGCTCCAGACACAAAATGAATCAAGTCTCTTGTTGGATTATGTGGGTAGTATTTCTTCTCTTCCCTAGTGAGGTAATTTGTTGCTTCTAGCCGTGGCATGCAAACTCAAATATTGTCTTTTTTAGGATTATTTTGAAAAGTGGGTCTTGCTTTACTGTTGTTTGGGAATAATACAACCACAAATCTCAGTATCAAAAAGAATGTGGAATAAAATAGTGCAAAATAGGTGACAATTTAGGATACAACAGATGAGAATTTTATTCTGTGAATATTCATCAGTGATTTAGAATTTGCTTGTTCTATACAGGCTTTAGGGAAAAAAATGTAGTTTGTATGTTTCAATCTCAAACTTTATTTCTTCCAGCTGCTTTATCCATTCAACATAGGAAGACATCCACATTACAAAATATAAAGGACATATTTTAAAATATTCAAATCTGTATTCCAGTATAACCCATCTTGATCTGTAATTTATATTAGTTATCAAACCTTTTAAGGAAAGATAAAATACAAGAGTTTTGTTCATTCATGACAATACTTTTTTAAAAAATGGACATTCATAATTTTATGATTGTAAGAGGATACATAATTCAAGTATTTTCATGAAATAAAACCATAATACACATCTCTACAATTAAATCTACAGTGCAAAACCTCAGCTGAAAATTACTTGTAAAACTTCCCAACTGCAGTTTTACTAGTTTAGGTATTCTCTTCACAGTTGAGAAATATAATGCAAATAAAAGTTGAGGGTGCTTCTCTGCCTCCAACTACAACATAAAGTTGATCTTCCATGTCATGTTTCTTAAAAGTGGCTCTAAAATAAGTTTCCTCCAGATCCTCTAAATTATTCTCATTCCCTAATGGCTTGTTGTATTGTTCCCTAGCAGAATGACTAGGAAAGCCCTATTGCACTTAATCTAATTAGGGAGTTTTTGAGAAACAGAGGTTACATAGTTCTCATTAACTGATTGAAAAACTGTACCATCTCCAGAGGTATAGAAAGAAAAAAAAAAGAAGAAGAAGAAAAAAGGAAAAAAGGACTATTTCTTTTAAAGTACCAGAAATGAATGTAAGTGTTCATATTCTGGTACATTAACAGTTTGTTCCAGTACATTGATATTTTATGTGGAAGCCCTACTTTGCAATTAATATGCCTGATGCAAATTGAAAAACCCATAATCCATCCTTCTCTGTTGGAATGTAAGAGTATATTATTATTGAGAAGCTACAGGATACCAGAGCCATTTTTTAAACTTGAGTGCTCATTACCTTAAATCTGCATATAAAACAGTTTTGCATTCAGAAGAGGTAATACATAATGGAATATATTGTAGTGCATATAAAAAAAGTGCTCCAAATAAAAACGACCTGTGAGCTTCCTTTGTAGAAAAAATTTATGCTGTTCCAGGCATTAGGGATTAATGATAGCTAACAGCTAAGAAGAATGAGCATTAAAATACTTTGCCTAACTTTCCTGAGTACCCCAAGGCTACAGGACAAACTGAATTGTCTAAATTTCCTTAAAGGTAAGGACTAGGTATTTATCAGTAAGCAAATATGGTATTTGGGGATTGCATCTGATTTTGTCACATTACTATTCAGAATATTTCTTATAGCTGTAAAGGGGAAAAGGCAACCTTAATGGAAATAGAAGAAAAAGAAACCCTGTGTTTCTAACAGCTCAGAGAATGTCTTTCCTTGTATCTTTCTTCCAAATTATGCATACCATTGTTCACAGAACATATGATTCTGCTATTATCTTGTATGATTGACAAAATCCAAGATTTTAATGAATTTTATTGTAACTATTTTAAAGGGAAGGTTAACCACATACCACTAAGGAAAGAGATTCAAATGTAATACATTCTCAGACATTGAAAGGTCCCAGGAACACAGGTTTATTTCCTTCATGGATCTCTCCTAAATCTGTTCAGTTCATTTGTTTCTGTTCAGTTTAATTTACTTGAAAACTATTCACTTCATTCAGTCCTATCACTATTACCTGAGATCTAAGCCTCATTAATATTTTAATATTTGCATGGACCCTTCTTAGTTTTCTTCCTGTCTATCGTTTAAGACATTTAATGCTTCCTACTGACAGTTATCTCCCAAAGTTAGGACAATATTGTGCAAGTAATTGAAAGGACCAAATTAACGCCATGACAGGCCCCAGAAAGCCTCAGAAATCAGAGGGCCTGAGTTTCAGTTTCCCCGAAACCACCTGAAAGAATAGGAAAATTTTAAGTAGGCTCTGACCCTTGGCCTGAGTCATAAAAACCGGCCTGAACACAATGACACAATAGCTTGCAAACCCGTGCCTAGGTAATCTTTCCCAAACTGATAGACCTTAAAGATAAAGCCCTGTGAGACCCTAATTGAAATATTTTTGCTATCGAATCATCAGCAGACCTCGCCCTCGCCTCCCCCTGGTTGTGGTCCCTTTTCCTTTAAAACCTCCTGTGATTTCTGCTCGGGGTTGGTCTCCTCTGCTCCTGCGTGAGTTATGAGTCTTGACCCCAGCACGCTGGTGGAATCAATAAACCTCTTGCTGTTTGCATCAAGACCGGTCTCTTGTGAGTATTTGGGTCGCCGTCCATCCCGGGGCTGAGCAGGGCCTGTTTTCTGGGCCTTACATTTGGGGGCTCGTCCGGGATCTGCGGCCACCCTATTCTCCAGAGACCCACTTGGAGGTAAGCAAAGGATCCTTAAGTTTCTGTGTGCGCCGGCACCTGTTTGTTCTGTCAGATATCTGGGTCTGTGAAAAGCGCTTTCGGTTTGGCAGCCGCTTGCTGCTCCCGTAAGGGAACAGAAAGCTGTGGTAAGGCAGACGTGCCAGGGGCCACAAGCTGCAACCCTGGGGGACGCCCCTGGGTGTGAAACGGGGGATTTTTCCACCCGTCTGTTGGAAGGGGAAAGGGTCCGGTTTGAGCAGATTCAACGGAGGGACCCTCCCCCGTCTGAATACCTCTCGTGTCTGTGGAAAACGAGAGGAGGAAAGTGTTTGTTGGCATCTTTTGTCGTTTTGTGGCTTGCTGTTTTTGTGTATTTAGAAACGACCAAAATGGAACAGACTGTGACAACCCCTTTGTCTCTGACTTTGGACCGCTGGATGGACGTCAAGAATAGGGCCCATGACTTGTCTGTAGAAGTTAGAAAAAGACAATGGCAGACCCTCTGCTCGACTGAATGGCCGGCCTTCAATGTAGGTTGGCCTCCTGAGGGTACTTTTAACAGAGAATTAATTTTTGCAGTTAAGAATCTTGTTTTTCAGCCAAGACCCGATTCTCACCCTGACCACCAACCCTACATCATGATCTGGCAGAATTTGGTAGATAATACCCCTGTGTGGGTAAAATCCTGGGTCCAAAAATCCAGGAAACCAAAGTTTCAAGTGTTGGTACTAAATAGAAGCAGAACTGCAGGAACCCCGAAACCTAAAATATATCCTGAAGTAGAATCCCCTCCTGGGGATGGGCCGGATTCTACTGTAACCCTCCCACTTAGAGTTTATGGCCCTCCCGTGCCGCCCCCCGGAGTCCAACCCATGCAGTATTGGCCATTTTCTTCTGCAGATATATATAATTGGAAGGCTAATCATGCTTCCTTTTCAGAAAATCCTGTTGGAAGCCCGGAAAAATGTTTTAGGAGACAATGGGCAACCCTCCCAACTTCCCCATGTGATAGATGCTGGATTCCCGCTGACTGGGACTCCAACACTCCGGAAGGTAGGGAGAGGTTGACTGTCTACCGCCGGGCTCTGGTGGCAGGTCTCAAGGGGGCTGCGCGAAGGCCCACTAATCTGGCTAAGGTAAGAGAAATTCTTCAGGGGCCCACTGAACCACCTTCAGTTTTTCTTGAGCGCCTTATGGAGGCTTATAAGCGCTATACTCCTTTTGATCCCACCTCTGAGGGACAGCGGGCAGCCGTAGCTATGGCATTTATAGGGCAATCAGCTTCTGATATCAAAAAGAAGCTGCAGCACCTCGAAGGATTGCAGGATTTTACTTTACAGGACCTAGTGAAGAAGGCTGAGAAAGTGTATCACAAAAGAGAGACAGAGGAAGAGAAAGAAGAAAGGGAGAAGAGAGAGAGAGAGGAAAGGGAGGATAGAAGAGACAGAAGACAGGAGAAAAACTTATCTAGAATTTTGGCCACAGTGGTAGGAGAGAAAGAAAGAGGATTTCAAGGGCCTAGGCAGGTACGGAACCTGAGCAACAGGGGCCAGAAAACAACGAGAAGCATGGGCAGACCACCCCTTGACAAAGATCAATGTGCCTACTGCAAAGAGAGAGGGCACTGGGCCCGAGAGTGCCCGAAGAGGAGGGGCAGAAACCCAAAAGTGTTAACCCTAGATGAAGAAGATTAGAGGGGACGGGGCTCGGATCCCCTCCCCGAGCCCAGAGTAACCTTACAGGTGGAGGGGCGACCAGTGGACTTTCTGGTTGATACTGGGGCAGAACACTCTGTGTTACTAGAACCCTTGGGAAAATTGAAAGACAAAAGTCCCTAGTCCTGGGCGCCACAGGAAAAAAACTGTATTCATGGACTACCCGAAGAGATGTAGATTTAGGTGTGGGACAGGTAACCCACTCATTTCTAGTTATACCTGATTGCCCCTCCAACCTGTTAGGGAGAGACCTCCTTACCAAAATGGGAGCCCAAATTTTCTTTTCCCCATCAGGGCCTGAAGTCACCTTGCAGGAAGATCCCACAGTTGTTTTAAGTTTAAAATTAGAAGAAGAATATTGGATATTTACTGAGAAGTCAGTCCCTGAAGATATGCAAGACTGGTTGAGACAATTTCCCCAAGTTTGGGCAGAAACAGGGGGAACGGGCCTAGCAGAACAGGTTCCGCCTCTGGTGATAGAAATGAAGGCTTGTGCCACCCCAGCAGCAGTGCGCCAGCACCCCATGAGCCAGGAGGCCAGACTAGGCATTCGCCCCCATATTCAGAGGCTCTTACAGTCAGGAATCCTGGTGCCATGCCACTCCCCATGGAACACCCCATTGCTACCTGTCAAAAAGCCTGGTACAGGGGACTACCGGCCAGTCCAGGACTTGCAGGAAGTGAACAAGAGAGTCCAAGACATTCACCCCACGGTGCCCAATCCATATAACCTTCTCAGCTCTCTCCCCCCAGAAAGGGGCTGGTATACTATGCTGGACTTAAAAGACGCCTTCTTCTGCCTGAGATTACATCCATCAAGTCAGCCCATCTTTGCATTTGAGTGGAGAGATCCTGACACTGGGCAAACAGGACAACTGACCTGGACCCGATTACCTCAAGGATTCAAGAACTCTCCCACCCTCTTCGATGAGGCACTACACCGGAACTTGGCCCCCTTTCGGGCCACAAATTCCAAGGTAACTCTCCTCCAGTATGTTGATGATTTGCTTTTGGCAGGAGAGACCTATCAAGATTGCCTTGAAGGGACCAGAAGCCTCCTCTCTGAGCTGGGCCGGCTGGGGTACCGAGCCTCTGCAAAGAAGGCTCAGCTATGTAAGCAAGAAGTAGTCCACTTGGGCTACTCTTTAAGGGAAGGGAAAAGATGGCTGACCAAGGCCAGGAAGAAGACTGTCCCACAGATTCCAGTACCTAAGACATCTAGACAGGTACGTGAATTCCTGGGCACTGCTGGCTTCTGCCGACTTTGGATCCCAGGCTTTGCTACCTTGGCAGCCCCCCTCTACCCCCTAACCAAGGAAGGGGTAAAGTTTCAATGGGAAAAAGAACACCAACAGGCCTTCGACGAGATTAAGAAGGCCCTCCTCTCAGCACCAGCCTTGAGCTTGCCAGATCTGACCAAGCCTTTTACCCTTTATGTAGATGAGAGAGGGGGAGTAGCCAGGGGAGTTCTCACCCAGGCCTTAGGACCCTGGAAGAGGCTGGTGGCATACCTGTCAAAGAAACTGGACCCAGTGGCCAGCGGATGGCCATCCTGCTTAAAGGCCATTGCGGCAGTCGCGATCCTGATCAAGGACGCTGACAAACTGACTATGGGACAACAGGTGACTGTAATTGCTGCCCATGCCTTAGAAAGTGTTATCCGTCAACCTCCTGATCGGTGGATGACGAATGCTCGCATGACCCACTACCAAAGCTTATTGTTGACGGAGAGAATCACCTTTGGTCCACCCGCCCTCCTCAACCCCGCTACCTTATTGCCTGAAAACACTGAGGAGCCAGTTGTTCATACCTGTGCAGACATACTGGCTGAGGAAACTGGAGTCAGAAGTGACCTCACAGACACCCCCTGGCCTCATGGTACCACTTGGTTCACGGATGGTAGCAGCTTCGTAGTTGAAGGTAAGAGGATGGCTGGGGCTGCGGTAGTGGATGGTGAGCGAACAGTATGGGCAAGCAGTCTACCAGAAGGGACCTCAGCTCAAAAGGCAGAACTCATAGCTTTGATACAGGCTTTGAGGCTAGCTGAGGGGAGAGTCATCAATATCTACACGGATAGTAGATATGCCTTTGCTACAGCACATGTACATGGTGCCATCTACCGGCAGAGAGGATTACTAACATCAGCAGGTAAAGAGATTAAAAATAAAGAAGAAATTCTGAGTCTATTAGAGGCAGTGCATTTGCCTAAAAAGGTGGCCATCATACACTGCCCTGGGCACCAAAAAGCCACAGATATGATAGCTAAAGGAAATCAGTTAGCTGATCAGACAGCAAAAAAAGCTGCCCACGGAACCCCAATATTGCCAGCAATGTGTGACTATGAAACAAAGACCAGCCCTGAGGGATTCCAGTACACTAAAGAAGATTACCAAATCATGAATTGCCTAGGGTATACTATAGAAACGCCTCAAGGATTAAGAAAGACAGGGGATGGGAAAATCATATTCCCCCAGAAAGAGGCTAAAGAATATGTGAGACAGCTCCACCGGCTCACCCATCTGGGGACCAAACACCTGAAGAAAACAGTAAAATCATCCCCTTACTATGTAATTGGACTTCCTGAAGTTGTCAATGCTATAGTTAAACATTGTATCCCCTGTGCCATGACGAATGCAGGCTCCAACCAATGCCCCCCTGGACAAAGATTGTGGGGTGATCGACCTGGAGCCTACTGGGAAGTAGACTTTACTGAAATAAAACCTGCCAGATATGGGAATAAATATCTACTAGTTTTTATAGATACTTTCACAGGATGGGTAGAAGCATACCCAACTAAGACAGAAACTGCCAACATTGTGGCCAAGAAGATTCTAGAAGAAATTTTTCCCAGGTTTGGAATCCCTAAGGTAATCGGATCTGACAATGGGCCCGCCTTCGTTGCTCAGGTAAGTCAGGGACTGGCCAAACAACTGGGGTTTGATTGGAGATTACATTGTGCATATAGACCCCAAAGCTCAGGACAGGTAGAGAGGATGAATAGAACTCTAAAAGAGACCTTGACTAAATTAGCTTTAGAGACCGGCGGGAATGACTGGACAGCTCTCCTTCCCTTTGCCCTGTTCCGGGTAAGAAACACCCCAGGGCGAGTTAGACTGACCCCCTATGAGCTTTTATGTGGAGGACCCCCCCCTTGTGGAAGCAGGAGGAATACATAACCCTGATGTTGCTTTTTCTCAATCCTTGTTCGTCCGCCTAAAAGCCCTAGAAGTAGTTCGCCAGCAGGCATGGGAACAACTGAAAGAGGCCTACTCCACTGAGACCACCATTGACCCTCACCGGTTCCAAGTGGGAGACGCTGTCTACGTATGCAGACACCAAGTTGGGAATCTCGAGCCTCGGTGGAAAGGACCCTACCTAGTCCTGCTGACAACTCCCACTGCAGTGAAGGTCGAAGGAATAGCCGCCTGGATCCACGCCTCCCACCTAAAAGCTGCACCAAAGGCAGAAGAAGATGAGTCCTGGCACGTGGAAAAGATTGATAATCCTCTTAAGCTTCGCTTACACCGTAAGCCTGACCCTTCCTAACCCCCATGCTCCCCAGCTACTTACCTGGCTCCTTATTAACTCTGATACAGGCACTGTACTTAACAGCACGCAAAGTATCATTCCTCCTGGGACGTGGTGGCCAGACCTTTACTTTTGCCTACATCAGATAAATTTGGGAGCGAGAGGAGAACAGCGGTACGTGCGCCGCTATGGCTTCTATAGTTGCCCAGGCACCGACAAAGGGCAATACTGTGGAGGGATTGTAGATTCTTACTGTAAGAAATGGAGTTGTGTCACATCAGATGACGGGGACTGGAAGTGGCCAACGGTCTCCTCTCAAGATAGAATACAAATTTCCTTTGCTAATCCAAAAGATACCCATGTCAACCTAACTTATGTAACTGGTCCACGCGGGTGGGGATCCTGGGTCTCTGTATTTCCAAAAGACTGTTCCTCTAGAGATTTAGATTTTTTAAAGGTAACCTTTACTGAGAAAGGGAAAAAGGAAGATATCAGTAAATGGGTACGTGGCATGATGTGGGGAATAGTTTTTTGGGAATATTGGAATGGAGGAGAAGGTTCCACCCTGATAATAAGACTAAGGATAGAGACCCCCCCCCCCCACACTCAACCAATTGGTCCCAATGAAGTATTGTCTAAACAGAAGTCACCTCCTCGGCTGCCTGCGCTAGCCCCACCCACTCCACCTCTGCCTCCTCAGAATAACATAAAAACCTCTACCATCCCTGACCAGGCTGAGATTTCCCCCGAAGTACCAGGCACCTTGTCACTTAATACGGGGCAGAGATTGCTGAATTTGATACAAGGAGCCTTCAACCTCCTGAATAATACTAACCCTGATATCACTAAGTCATGCTGGCTATGCCTGGCCTCAGGTCCCCCTTATTATGAAGGCATAGCTACTGTTGGAACTTACAATAATACTACCAGTCATGACTTTTGTAATTGGGGATCAGGAAATAAACTCACTCTTACAGAAGTCTCAGGAGAAGGAATATGCCTCGGTAACCCGCCTAGAGCATATCAACACTTGTGCAATGTTACTGTTCAGAGCCTTCAGACCTCTTCCAATTATTACCTGGTACCCAGCCTGGATAAGTGGTGGGCCTGCAGCACTGGCCTGACCCCGTGCATTTCTACGGCAATTTTTAACAGTTCTAAAGATTATTGTGTGTTAGTACAGCTTGTGCCTCGGGTCCTCTACCACCCTGAAGAGTCATTTGTTGATGAGTTTGACCACAGACCCTCCAGGTATAAAAGAGAACCGATCTCTTTGACTCTAGCCGTTCTTCTAGGTCTCGGAGTAGCAGCTGGAGTAGGTACTGGAACTGCAGCTTTGATACAAGGGCCTCAGCACTTCCAGATGTTGAGAGCCGCAATAGATGAGGACTTATGAGCCTTAGAACAATCTATCTCCAAACTAGAGGAATCCCTGACTTCTTTGTCTGAAGTAGTATTGCAGAATAGGAGAGGGCTAGATTTGTTGTTTTTGAAGGATGGTGGACTGTGTGCTGCATTGAGGGAAGAATGCTGCTTCTATGTAGATCATTCTGGAATTATAAAAGACTCCATGTCTAAGCTGAGGGAAAGGTTAGATAAATGCCTGCGGGAACGAGAATCTCAACAAGGATGGTTTGAAGGATGGTTTAGTAAATCTCCCTGGTTTACTACTTTAATATCTTCCCTTTTAGGACCTATTCTGATTCTGCTTCTGTTACTCACTATTGGCCCTTGCATTCTGAACAGATTAGTAACTTTTATTAGAGAACGGATTGGTGCAGTACAAATCTTAATGTTAAGACAACATTACCAGTCCGTACCTGATTCTGAAAAAGAATTTTATGATAATACGGAATTCTAGTTCTATGATTAGAACTATGCATAAGAAGAAGTGGGGAATGAAAGGACCAAACTAACGCCATGACAGGCCCCAGAAAGCCTCAGAAATCAGAGGGCCTGAGTTTCAGTTTCCCCGAAACCACCTGAAAGAATAGGAAAATTTTAAGTAGGCTCTGACCCTTGGCCTGAGTCATAAAAACCGGCCTGAACACAATGACACAATAGCTTGCAAACCCGTGCCTAGGTAATCTTTCCCAAACTGATAGACCTTAAAGATAAAGCCCTGTGAGACCCTAATTGAAATATTTTTGCTATCGAATCATCAGCAGACCTCCCCCTCACCTCTCCCTGGTTGTGGTCCCTTTTCCTTTAAAACCTCCTGTGATTTCTGCTCGGGTCAGACTCCTCTGCTCCTGCGTGAGTTATGAGTCTTGACCCCAGCACGCTGGTGGAATCAATAAACCTCTTGCTGTTTGCATCAAGACCGGTCTCTTGTGAGTATTTGGGTCGCCGTCCATCCCGGGGCTGAGCAGGGCCTGTTTTCTGGGTCTTACAGTGTAATTGACAAATAAAATTGTAATATATTTAAAGTGATGATTTGATATACAGAAACATTGTGAAAGGATTCCCGTAGTCAAGTTAATTAGCACATCCATTACCTCACAGATTTACATATTTACCTTTTGTGTGTATGTGTGAGAATGCTTGGCAAATTTCAGTTGTACATAAACTATCAACTCACCATTCTACACATTAGAGCCTCAGACTTTATTCATTATGACTGAAAGTTTATTCTCTTTTGTCAACCTTCTTGTATTTCCCCTTTCCCCTTCTCCCTAGTCCCTGGCAACTACTATTCTCTCTGAGTTCAACATTTCTTTTTTAGATTTCATACACTAGTAATACCATGTAGTACTTGTCTTTCTGTCTAGCATATTTCACTTAGCATAATGCCCTCCAGGTCCACCCATGTTGTCACAAATGACAGGATTTCCTTATTTTTTAAGGCTGAATAATATTCCATTGTGTGTGTGTGTGTGTGTGTGTGTGTGTATTTATACTACATTTTCTCTATCCACTGATGGACATCAAGTATAGTTATTTTTAAATCCTTGGCTGGTAACTTGAAGATTTGGATTTTCTGTGAA
Organism: Smutsia gigantea; assembly: GCA_032199065.1. Lineage (NCBI taxonomy): Eukaryota > Metazoa > Chordata > Mammalia > Pholidota > Manidae > Smutsia > Smutsia gigantea. Next base: position 34,215 of record JAVSCE010020804.1, on the reverse strand, counting down.
TGTTTCTCCTATCTGTTTTTATTCTTACTTTTAGATCAGCTCTTGTCTTCTTGACGGACATTAAGTTTGAAAAACTATAGAGATCATTTTTGACCTTGGATGATATTATCTTCCACAGATGATTTACTTTCACTCTTGAGTAAGCCAAACTAATAATAGATAACCTTAATCAAGTATTGATATTATTAGAAGTGGTTTCAGTCCCTGTAAGGAAGTGGTTTTCAGCCCTAGATGCATATTAGAATCTCATTGGGAGCTTTAAAAATATGCATCTGCCTAGACTATACTCCAGAGATTTGATTCAATTGGTCTGGAATGAATTGCTTATTTTGGTATTTTTTATACTTTTATATTTAAATAAGTATAGATTCACAGAAGGATGCAAAAAAATGTACTGAAAAACTCCCTTGTACCCCTTTCCAAAGCTCTCCCACCAAATATCAACATCTCACACAACTATATGAAACCAAGAAATTGACACTGGCAAAACTCATAGAACTTATTTGGATTTTGCCATTTATCCATGCACTCATGCATGTGTGTATGTGTGTATGCAATTTTTTCATACCTGGAATCTTCCATAACTACTACCATAGTCTAGATGTTCAATGGAATCATCACTCCCTATGATATCCTTTATAGCCTCACCCAACCCCTCTATCCCTAACCCCTGGCAATCACTAATTTGTTCTCCATCCCTGTAAGTGTCATTTCATGATTGTTATATAAATAGAGTCATACAATATGTATTTTTTAAGATTGACTGCTTTCACTCAGCATAATTTCATAGATATATTTTCAATTATAGGCCATTGATATCTTTTTATCTCCCTATGTAATTCTGATGTGCATCCAAGATTGAGAGAAAGAAGTTTTCTTAAAACTGACTACTGTCTTTAAATAGAAAATGCCAAACATTGAGGAAGTATCATAGCTTATACTGAAAACCAGATCGAAAAAAATGCACTCTAATATATATGTAATAGCCATATTTCTGTGTCCCATCCCCTCAAAAAAAGAAAGGGGGGAAAAAGCAAGAAATTGAATAGCAGTTGAATAATAAGGAGAGGAAATTTTGGAGGGGACTAAATAAATTATACAGTTTTTAAGACCATCACCTGAGCCTTCTGCATTGTGAGCATGCCACCCACCTAGAGTTAAAGCCCAAATAGGAAGAAAACTTTCTGAGAATCCCAGGCAAGGAGACTGTAACACTCTTAGAGAAGCCCCAAACTGAATGAATTCAGCCAGGATTTTGAGAAACTCACTGCCTGGGTGGTAGATGAGCCATGTTAAGGCAGTGTGCAGGCAGATGGTACCTGGCGGGGTCTCATACTCCAGGGTGGTTCTGGAAGACACTGGAAGCTCCTGGGATCCCAGTTGAGGTGAGAAAGTGATGAGAAAGCCAGAGGACAGAAAGAAGCTTGGGGTTCAAAAGGACTCCCAGGACTAGGGCAGGCAAGGACCCATATGTTCTCATGTTGACAAAGGCTGGCACAACAAGGTACTCCTGTCTTAAACCAGGATGTAGTGTAAACTCTCAGGGTAAATTAGATCACACATGCCTGGCAAGAAGTTGGGTAACCTCAGGTCTTAGAGTTGATCAACTATTTTCTACATTTTAAGCAAACTGATTGTGTAGAAACAACCCAAATGTCCATCAACTGATGAATGGATAAATAAAATGTGGTATATAGAGTCAAATCTCATTATTCAAGGTAATTATGTTCTATAAGGTCACCACAAATGTGCTGAATTAGTGAATACTGAACTATTGTTTCTGGAGGAAATGCAGGGTTAAGTTCCTACAAGCTTCTGGTCACAACATTTTCATCAGCTGTTCAATATGTAACCTTGTCTTTTGTGTATTTCTGTTTAAGGGCAACTTAATATATATTATTCATTCATTAACATTGAATTCATGGCCAATAGCACTATAACTCATTCCTGAATGAACTTACCTCACATACATAGTTTCTCCTTAACGCACATCACAGACTTATTTTACTGAAGAACACCAGACAGCACTTCAGCACTAAATTCAGGGACCATTTTAGGCAGTAAAATCACCAAAAAAGGGACAAAAAAAAAAATAACAACCCAAAACTGGAGCTAAACAGTCTGTGAAAAGGACACTTAGTATGAGAGCTGAAACAAGAAATCAGAGTGTCACATATCTCAGCTGGAAACATGCATGTCAAATGACTCAAAATTTTCACCACTGTGCATGTACATATCAGTGAATGACCACAAAAACATTGTGAGTATTGATTCTGGGGTTACAAATAAATTTTATCAAGTAGGCAAATTTGCATATATTGAATCCACAAATGTTGAAGATTAACTGAACGTACAATAGAATATTCAACCATAAAAGGAATGAAGCACATGCAACAAACATGGGTGCACCTTGAAAACATTTTGTTATATGAAAGAAGCCAGACACACTAGGCCATATATTGTATGATTCCATCTATATAAGATATCCAGAATAAGGAAATCCATAGAGATAGAAAGCAGGTTAGTGGTTGCCTGGGGCTGGGAAGGAGGTAGGAAATGTATGTTCTTAATGGGTACAGGATTTCCTTCTGGGGTGATGAAATGTTCTGGAACATGATAGTGGTGATGGCTGCACAACACTGTGAATGTACTAAGTATCACTGAGGTGCACAGTTTAAATTGGAAAATTTTGTGTTATATATATTTTACCACAGTAAAAAAATTAGGAAATCTTAGAACGTCAAGGAAACAAAATAAGCCTTCTTATTTAGAAGGCTATATGTTTAGTAGACTTCTTTAAACAAGAGAAAATACTATGGTTTGCATTTTTCCTATGCCAAATATTCCTATGCCAGCATCCCCAAATACATATTCATTGTGTTCACAAATATATATATTCATTGTGTTCAATTTATTGTGCTCTAATTTATATAAAAATTATAAGCTCATTCAAATAATGCTTCTCAAAAAAAAGATGAGGATATAGCCTTAGACTGAACTCATTTTTTTCTTTGTGGATCCAAGATAAGCTGTACAAATATTAAGCTTTTTCATGGATGATAAAGTCTAGAATCTTCAGGAATGGCCGGACAAACAAGGCTCTCCACATGTCACTCCAAACAGGCTTCTTCTCTTGGACGGGGAAATTCAAGTTCAAGGCCTCTGGGGAGAAATGGATAGGAGGTACTCCATGTCTTGCTTAGTTAGACCCTTATAATGTAGAGATCAAACAAGTTGATGCTGAAGTTGGCTCCTTTCTAATGGAATTTGAGGAGTAAAACCAAGCCTTTGCCTGTAAAAATGGATATCCCCACAGAGATGGACTGAGAGACAACCCACGGACAAGCAGAACTTCTCCATTTGAACATGAGAATGATTTGTCAAGCCACTGAAGCTTCTACATCACACCCAGAGCATGATGAAGATTGTCTAACTGAAGAACATTGATTTAGGGCATTTCATTGTGGATGATGTACTCATCGTCCTAGTGAGAGGCAGGATTTCCTGTTTCTGCAAGTGCTTGGAAGTTATGTTAGTCTGGGAAGCAGTTGCCAAGTTGGGATTAAATATGCAAAGATTTTATTAGGAGGGACCATCTGTGAAAGAAAATGAGGAGAGAGCCTGATAAGGCTGAGAGAGCCATCAGTTCATGGAGCAGGTCTGACTGTAGGAGAGAGAGATGAGTGGAAGTGTCCTAGACTGCTGTAGCATAAGAAAGATTGAGCGAGACTGTTGGAGAGCTCTCAAGCCAAAGGAGTCATCAGAAGTTTCCTGTGTCTCCCAGAAGTGGGCCTGCCTGATCCCTGCCACACTCTGTTACTGACTGGGAGCAGCCTGTGGGACAGAAGGCTTCGGAACAAATGAGGTAATTGACTGCAGAGCACAGGAGCTGGTTCCTCCATCAGTTACACTCCTGGGGGTTGGAGGTCTGGCAGGCATATTCTCATGGCAGTTACAGGGATGGGAGAGAACTATGCCAGCAAAAGGAAGACGAGCCTATCTGCCATCCTGGGCTCTCTGGGGACTACATTAGTCTCCCTCAAAATCTTAAAGCTGGGCCTGAGTGGGGACAGAATTAAGAGTCCCAGCTGTGCAATGCACTTCACCTTTCTCACTTCCTTCTCTATAATACTTCATGCATAGCAATGGCTACCATACCTGTTAATGGTTCCTCAAGAGCAAAAACTTTTTTTTAGCCTTCCTTTTCCCTCTCTCTTTTTCTATAGTCTTCTTTCTTCTTCTTTTTTTTTTTTTTTTACTACTTTCTCTCCTTTTGTACTTTTGCCTTAGATTTCCCCACATTACCCCAGGTAGTAAGAGGTTGCTGACCCTTGTTATTTACAATGTTAACTCAATAAAAGGTGAGTGTGATTAATAACCTCAGATGCCATCTCTGACCAGATCCAGACGTTGATGTAGGTTGGTAAAGGGCAGATAGGAACATGGTCTACAGCAATGTTGCCTCTCACCACTCCTTTCCTCCATATCATTTTCTCTGTTAGTGACTGTTTTTGTACCACTTTCCCTCCCCATTCACTCTACACACACCCACCTTGGCCACTTATTCCTATGTCTTCTACTACATTTCGATTTTGCTGTGTTTGTAGATTCTCCCCATGAACCAGACCTGGCATTCAAGGGCAAGAGGGAAAAACTCAGAAACCACCTTTCCCAGAGGGCTGGGTCCTAGTACTTGTAACTCCCTACACTGGACCCCAGGATCCTGTCTTCTCTGGGCCCTAACTCTGTTCAAAGTGCATGTAAAGTCTCCACAGTGGGAAGACACTGGGATAGGAGAAGGAAGGAGAGGGCTACGTGGCCAGAGCATGGCAAGGCAGGCAGCACAGGGTATATACTGATGTCAAGTTTTGAGGTTTTTAGATAACTCAAATCTGGCTAAAAGTATGCTGGAAGCAGTGTCCAATGCTTATGCTTTCCCTCCTGGGAAAAGAGAGTTATTAAGAGAGCAATTAGTGTCCTTAAAATTACACCAGCACTCATTCATGGATGATAGACAACAATCAGGTTTAGATCCAATTCCTGCTTATTAGAATCTCCCACAGATAAGATATAAGCCTAGGAAAGAGACAGGAGTATACAGAAAAGAGGAGGATGGAGGAAAGAGTCAAACTCCTCTGTTTGCCTGGACTGGCTGGGGGTGGGGGTACGGTGTGTGATAAACAGATCTTCTCCCATTCCATCCCCAATCCAGTTGTGGGACTGTTAGCAGGGGAGGGAGGCACAGAAACATTGATCTTGTTTGAGTCCTGCCAATGAATGTATATTTATATTATGAATAAAAAGTATAGTTTCATAGTTTTTATCAATACCCTATTTTTCTCAAAGTGCAAATATGGATTTCCTTCTGTGATAGACAGTTATTCTCTTTGGGTGGGGGGTGGGTTACCATGAATGGTTCTTCGGTTGTGCTAAAACCAAATCCAGAAAAAACAGAACATTTTGAACTAAAACTTTTCTACCGGTTGTAAAAGGATTGGTTTCTTTTGGTGGAGAAATTATTTTTGTGTTAAGTTTTTTTAGACTTTTAGTTTTCTGGGGATACTGAAATTGGAATTTTGAGGCCAGGGAATTGTGGGATGGGGATTGCAGGAGAGAGTGAGAGAGCATCCCTTAGTCCTAGGGAGGGATGGCAGGGACAACAGTGACTCCCTGCAAAGGGTGGTGACCCCTGGACTCTAGGAACAGAGATGGCCAACATCTTTGTGTCCTCTTCTGCCCCTAATGGTCACTTATGTGTTGCCTTCCTCTCCACCAAAGCCCTTTAAAAAGGTTTTTAATCATCATACTTTAGTTTCAGACTTCATTGAATGTTCCCTGCCTTAGGAAATCCAGGTTTTAGAACAAAGAGAACCAAAGAGAGGGTCCAGCATCCTGGAGAAACAGTAATCAGGTAGAGAAAAGTGGGGATTAGGAAGGAGTCCAGAGTGTGTGAAGACCCCCTGGGCGTCCTAAGAAGCATGCAAGAAGGGTCTGGATTTCTAGCTGTGCAGCATGGGGCTTGAGTTTGCTTGCATATAAAGGAAGGAAGCCTGGAGAACTTGCACACAGCTTGATTCCACTAGCTGGAATCCAGAAGGTATATCAAAATATTAACTGAAGCTTTTCTCCCTGATTTAGAAGGGACTCTCCTTATTCATTTTCCCCATACCTCCCCATTCTCTACTCTACTCTCCATGCAAAAGACACCCATGGAGGATAAATACTTTTACTGAAGCTCTGGATAAAGAAAGAAAGAGAAGGGGGGAAAAATAGAAGAAGAAAATATATGGGGGAGCCACCAGAAAGTTTCTGAATTGCTTTTGGATGTGCATAAGCTAACTACCCCTTGAAAAGTGGGGGGAGAGGGGGAGTAGAGGATTCGACCAAGCCTACAAGCAATTAACTATTATTGTTAAAATGTTAGCAAAACATTTCAGTATTCCATCTACTGAGCCAGAAGTTGCTAGATTATTTGTCCAGGCTTTTCCAGTCACTCTGTTTGCAGTGTAAGTCCTTGCCCATCCCCACCACCTCTGCGAGCCCTGTCCTGCCTTAGAGGATAAGACCATTGTCCTGCCCTAGAGGACAAGTCCATTTACCCCATAGTAAATAAATAGGTGTGTAAATGTCAATGACCAAATTCTGAGATACAACAATGTCAGTGAGAGACCACCCCAAAAACCAGAAAGAGGTTTACTCGGGAGCCCACACATTTTCTTAACAGCCTTATTGAGGTATAACTGACATATAATAAGCTACAGTTATTTAAAGTGTACAATCTGTTAAGTTTTAATGGATGTATACACCCTGAAGTCATGACTACAATCAAAATAGGGGTCTATCATGTTCATAAATATTTATGGATGTTTCCAGGAGATGGTTTCTTTTTGAGTCAAGTGTCTCATCAAATGAAATCAACTTCCTAAAAATTTTTTAACAAAAGACATTTGCACTGTAATTATCTAAGCCCCTTTTTTAATGCATTTGTTGGGTTCCATCAGTGGGAAATTTGACAAGATTCCAATGTTGATTTTCTTGAGTCTCCAGCAGAGAATGTCTGTGGAAAGCACAGACATATATTTATGTGAGGTAGGATTCATGGTAAGGTTTCCATCATGCTCAGCATGGGCTTTCACAATGTTAAGCAGATGAAAGTGGTTCAATAGAAACAGAAGGAAGTGAAAAATGCCCAGTGCCAAGTGACTTGGCTGTAGCAGAGACTTCAAATGGCCCCAGCAGCCAGGTGGCCACACTCTTGCAGAATCAGTCATTAACACACAGAACTAAACTATTTCCAGCCTGAAGGTGGGAGTACAAAATTCAGTCCTGCAGGTTCATGGAAGAAATGAATTCCCTGAAACAGTAGGGAGGTTTGAAAAGGAATAAAGCATTTCTCTCAAGCTGGAGTTTTAAATGTACATAGGAAACCAATTCCATGTTCTGAGCCACACATTTTTTGCTTTCTGAGATTCTCTGTTTCTGCAATATAGCAACTGGCCCTAGCAAAGAGAAATGAAAACACAGCAGGTGCTGAAATCAGCCTTTTAAATCCTAACTCCTTCCTGCTGTACAGCTTAAAAACTCCATTTGAATTTGCAGTTATTTGAGCTTTTGTATTTTAGAAAAGTATCTCCAGGCAGAGGAAAGAAAGATATATAATTTTCAAGGAGCAAAAGTGTATGAAGTGTTCTATTACTCATTTGAATAGTATTAACATTCAGGAGAGATATATTGAAAGGTCCTTAGGATCTAAAGTATGCCTTCATATTGAAACATGGAAGCTTCAGTGTAAATATTGTACCCTGAATTTCTTAGAGTGACAATCACTATGGCAACACCACCATGTTACACAGATGTATGTCCAAAACCAGCTGTTGAATTTAAATCACAATTTCTAAAGATTTGGCTTGACATATAGGAAATACCACCACCAAACCACAAAACTTCTGTTTACACCATTGGATATTGGGTAAAGGCTATACATGGGTTGCCTCCTTATATGGAGAGGGTTGTACCCTTCCTATCACATCAAACTTATATGGAGAATTGTCTATGTATATTCTTCTCCTAAGTCCCTTTCCCATGTCAACTTCTTTATAATCTATGTCTACCAATATCATGCAACTAAAATTGTTCTTGTCAAATCTCCAAAACCTCTAGTTGTCAAATCTCAGTTTATTTGCAGCTTTCATCCACCTTAACCTTTCTGCATCATTTATATGGTTGACCACTGTTTTGAGTTGAATTGTGTCTCTCCCACCAATTTATGTAGTGAAGTTTTAACCCCCAGTATCTCAGCATGTGATTTTATATAGAAGTAGGGTCATTGCATATGTAATTAGTTAAGATGGGGTCATACTGGAGGGTGGACCACTAATTCAATATGACTGGCATTGTTAAAAAGGGGGAAATTTAGGGAGAGACATACAAAGAGGGAAGACTGTAAGAAAAGACACAGGGAGAAAGCCATGTGAAGGCAGAGGTCAAGGTGATGCATCTACCAGCCAAGGAATGCCAAGATTGCCAGCAAAGTACTAGAAACTAGGAAAGAAGCATGGAACAGGTCCTACCCTTACAACCTTCAGAAGGAATGACCCTGGGACACCATGACCTCAGACGTCTAACCTCCAGACATGTGAGACAATAAATTTCTGTTGTTTAAGCTACCCGGTTTGTGACACTGTGTTACAGCAGCCCTAGGAAACTAATTTCTTGAAACCCTCTTATCCCAGAGCTTCTGATAGAGAGAGCACTCTCCTGAGATCCCTCCAAGTTCTCTGATCTTTTATTTCTTCTCAATCTATTTCATTTCCTCTACCTACTTAAATGTCTATGTTTCCTAGAATTCCATCTTTGATCTCTTCATGGAGTGGTAATATAATGTGGTGGGAGGAGCTTAAGTTCTGGAGTCAGCCCTCCTTGCTGGGTGACCTTGGGCAATGTGCTTCATCTGTCTGCTGATTCAGTTTCCCCACCTGCAAACCAATTGTTCCTGCTTGAGGGAGTTGTTCTAAGGATTAAATTATTTCATATATAGAAAGTGCTGAGCATGTAAGAACTCATTAGACAGTCCCTATAATTATTCTCTTCCCTCCTTATTTTTACATATTCTCTTTCATAATCTCAGCTTCTATTTTTGTAGTGGGCACTTATTACTCCTTTTGGCCATGCTGCACATTTAAACTTCTTCCCATTAAGAAGCCTGGCATCCTGTTACAGAGATCATATTGATAGTTATATTTTCAGCATCTCTTGCAGCTAGTTTATAGGCATTTCAATTTTATCCACACAAGAATGAGTTGGGAGCCAGTTAGGGAAGAAGGAGCCTCTCATGGAACCCTTCTGGGAGAGATGGATGGTAATGCCTAATGCCATGTGTCGGTATTTTTAGCGTACCAGCTGCAGAGGCAGGACACAGTTCTGCAGTGTGATTCAGGAATTGTTTCTTGTAGTATGGTCTCTATGCTTGGATGTCTTTTCTTTCTGCAGATTCTGTGAGCTACCTATTATCTTTAAAAACTTATTTTCCTGCTTAAACTAACCAGGGTTGGTTTTTGTTGTTTGTAACCCAGAACCTTGATAGATACAACTTTGCTTTCGATGGCCACTTAAATACTGATAATTCCCAGATCTAGATCTTCAGCTTTTACTTCTCACTTGCAATTCCATCTGTACCTCTCTGTTTGTTGATTTTAAACATAACCTTGAGACAAACATGTACATAACCAGAGGTAATGATTTAATCATCTCAAATCTCCTGAAACCATATTTTCTCAGTTTAATGGGATTACCAGATGCTAAAATGCCCCTCAGTACAGCTTGTGTTAAATGTGGGCTGGGTGTTGATATAGGGAGCAAATGCCGTACTAACTTTCTGAACTAGGAAAAAAATCGTTTCTATTGAAAACATGGAAAACAAAAACAACAAATGCATGAAATCAACATCAATTATCAAATTAAAACATTTCAGTTCTAGTTGCTCCATAATAGCATGAAAGTCACAAATTTAAAAAAATCAAAATATAAGGTAAAAACCCATCATTGTAACATCCAATTAATCTATAACCTCCCTCCAAATGTTTTGGTCACACACACCCAACTTAGATATCTGAGTCACTCCAGACTCCGGCTAAGTCTTATAAATCTGACCTATAAAATCTTAAAACTTAGCAGTTCTCAAAATTCCTTTGTTCTTTCTACATTTCTGTTGCTGTGCCTTAATCATCTCTCACCTGTAATTTGCAATTGCCACCTTATGGGAGATTCCATTCCTGCTTCCTGCTTACCCCCTCAGTCTGGGCTAGGCTGGGAACTGACCTGCACCATCATTCACCATTGTCTATGTATATTCCCCCCATGTCCTCTCCTAAGTCCTTTTCCCATGTCAACTTCTTTATAATCTATGTCTACCAATATCATGCAACTAAAATTGCATGTTCTCTTGCTTTCCCCTCCAGGGATCTATATCTAGTCCTAGAATAGGGAAGGAGTACCTTGTGTAATTTGCTTTATAAGATCGTGTAGTTACCAAATATTTGTTCAAGTCTGAACCAGAGCTCTTGAAGAACATGGCATCTTTGTTCTCTAATTTCCCTATAACAAAATATCTCCCAAATAATAGTGATCCATGTGTAGCTACCAAGTTTGGGAGAGGAAAGGGGACAAGGCACAGGGAGCCTATCATTTAATAGTTTAAAATATTATCTCACTACATGTAAGATGCTCTCTAGAGTCCCTCATCTGCAGAAATTACTGTGATAGGCAGATTTCTAAGGTGACTCCAACGACCCCTGCCTCCTGGTACTCAGGCCCTTGTGTGATCCCCTTACCTTGGGTGTGGGCTGAATTTAGTGACTCACTTCTAATGCTTCTAATGAACAGAATACAGCAGAAGTGATGGATATCATATCCAAGATTATATTACAGAAGACGGAGTTCTGTCTTGCTTGTCTATCCCTTTACCTGCTGCCACATTAGGAGATTCTCTAGGGTAAAGCCCATATAACAAGGAGCCAACTGCGTGTATAGAATTGAAGCCTCAGTTGAACAATCTGTGAGAAAGTGAATCCTGCCAATAACCAGTTGAATGAGCTTGGAACTAAATCCTCCCTAGTTGACTCTTCAAATGAGGTGACATCCCCACCTGATGCTTTAACTGCAGACCCGGAGAGACCCAAGCAGAAGACCCAGCTAAGCTGTGCCCTAGAACACATAAGGCTGAGCCATAGCACCTGTGACATAGTAAGTGTGTGTTGTTTTAAGCCACTAAGTTTAGAGATTTGTTACATACATGTACACAAATGAATATAGAACTATAAATGATGATAAGGACTATGAAATAAAAGAATGGAATGAGAGGTTATAACTGGTTTCCTAGTTTAAATTTAGATTGCCTCCATTAAATGGAATTTATTGTATCAAATGCATGTAGTTAAATGGTCCTTTTTTTCGGTGTTTAAGAAAATATTTGCAATAATAACTTAGAATTGACTATATTCTTATGTGAAGAGTTATCACTAAGCTCAATTACTAAACTTAAAAAAAAATAATACTGTGTTACTAAAATATTGTCCAGACCTTGACAAAGGCTGATAAAGGGCAGTGGGAACATGGTCTCCAGCACCTGTAGGCTCTAATCACCTTTGTCCTCCATCTCATTTTCTCTCTTTTTTTTTTAACACTACCTTCCCTCTACCCTTCCCCCTGTACATACTTACTCTTGGGTACTCATATTCTTATAATCTTCTTTTTATGTGTTCAGAGTTGCATCTTTGCAGAAATTATTTAAATGGTTGTATTTTTAAAAATAAAGGTATTTTCTCCATTTTCAGGGTAAAAGAGAAAGTGGATCCAACTGGACCATGAGTAAGAGAGTTTGTCCTACAGTGTGACCTCAGACCAGGGGCTAAGGATGGCAGTGACCATTAGGGGACACTGGATGCTCATGGGCCCATAGTCAGTAGTATCTAGTATATTAAATTCTTGTGGCTGCTGTAGCAAATTATCACAAACCGGTTGACTTAAAATAACAGCAGTTTATTCTTTCACAGTCTGTAGGCTGGAAATCCAAAATCAAGGCATCCTCTTTCCCAAGGCTCTAGGGCACAATCTGTACCTTGCCTCTTCCAGCTTCTGTTAGCTGCAGGTATTCCTTGGCTTGTGGCCTTAACACTCTGACCCCTTTCTCCATGGTCACACTGCCTCCTCATTTTCTGTGTGTCTGTGTCTGCGGTGTTTTTCAGTCTAATCTCCCTTTTTCTCATAAGAATACATGTGATTACATCTGGGGCCCCTCTAGATAATCCAGGATAAGCTTTTGCTCTCAAGATCCTTAACTTAAAATTAAATCTATAAAGACCCTTTTTCCAAATAAGGTAACACTCACAGGTTCCCGGGATTAGGACATGTCTTTCTGGAGACCACCATATAGCTCACTATTATCTAGTTTTAATTTTTTTTCTTAGGAATATTGTAATTTCTTTCTGTTGTCCTGAACTTTTCAGTCATTTGTGCCCAGATCAACTCTTGGTCTGGCAGAGACTCATCCACTTGAGATGGAGTTGTTGGCAGCAGTCCAGCTGACTGTTAAAGCTGGTGAGAGGAGGCCTAAAAAGAGGGAAGCCATGGGCAAGAGCAGGCTGGCTGGCTGAGATGACCAACAAAACGCATTCAGACTTGTGAAATAATGTCATCATTTCCCAGGATTCCCAGAAATAGATCAGAGAACCCAGTAAACCACTGGATTTCCTGCCATTACACAGGATGGGGGATGCAAATTATTGGTATTTGGGTATTTAAGGGAAGTATAGATAATCCTTGACTTTGGGAACTACTACGTTACCTGTATTTATTTCCATAGTGTCTTGATTTTATAATAAATAAGGATGATATTATTTTTAATTTAGGTTTTTTTTATTGACATACTCAACTCAATCAAAACACTCACTTCTATTTTGAGTGGTTTCCTTTTTTGTATTCTCTGTTGTTCAATCCTATGAAATCACTTTCATTACAAGATCTGAGGACCTTTCTGCATAGTTAGTACATAGGGTTGATTATCCCATCACAGAATTGAGCAGAGAAGTACATGGCTGCAAAACAGCTGACACATCCCAGAAATTATTTTCTTAAACCACCATTCTGCCCTTTCCAAAATTCATTTTGACATTGGACAGCAATTATCCAGGGCAGAGATCACTTCAGTCTTGGACACTCTCTGCATGATTGCAGGTCAACACTATCCAAGCCATTTAAAACACACACAGGGATTTAAAAACAAAACAAGTCAGAATCAGAGTAATATGTGAAGTGATTGCTCTATTCAGAGCAATAAAGATGTTGAACATTACTCAGGCCCATAGATAACAATGAGTCTATTTATATTATTTATGATAGTTCTAATGTTTTTGTCTACTAACTCCAACATCTGTCATTTCTGGGTTTGTTTCTATCAACCAATTTTTCTCTGGATTATGGGCCACATTTTCCTGTGTGATTGAATGTTTAGTAATTTTTATTGGATATTTGACTTCAATTTCACTTTATTGAGTGCTGGATATTTTTTTAGTCCTGTAAAGAGTGCTTGAATTTGTTCTAGCAGGAATCTTTATTTGCAGTTTATCTTGACCTTTTCCAGGGTTTCTCTGAAAGTTTTCTTAGTACATGTCTAGGAAAGCCTTACAATAGGTCAAGTTTAGCTCCACTACATAGGTTTGACCTCTCTGGGGTCTCTCCTAACACCACACACATTCAGCATGGTCTTTCCACTCTGGCTGGCAGACCTCGCTGCAGATTTCTGGATCTGTTTCTGTGCAAAACTCCCTCCTCTCCACTATTTATGATCTCTGTCTCCTCAACTCAGCAAGATTACCAGGCTTTGTTTGGGCTCCCCTTTCTGAACCACTGCCAAGAAATTACTTCTAGAAGGAAAGTCAGGATAACTGTAGAGTTCATCTTGTTTTATTCCCTTCTCTCAGACATCACAGTGCTATACTGCCTATTCTCCAGTGTCTGAAAACAGTTGTTTCAGTTTTTGTCAAATTGTCTAGTTTTTTTTTAATGGAGTATAAGAAAGAGTGCAGATCTGTAGTAGTTACTCTTTTAAGGGCCAAAGTCTTACATTCAAACTCCCTTATAAGGGATTATAGCTACCTGCATACCCTACATTTTGATTGTGTGATACCCTAGAGTTTGCACATGAGAAGCCATTTTGAAAAATCAACTCCATGTTGTAACTGTCCGGCCTGAGCCCACACCCGAGTTACTGGAAAAACCACACAATGTCCCAGTAACCCCCACCCCAGATAGTTCCCTAGCAACGACAACAGGGAGGACTTCAAGGTCCAGATGCTCCTTAAAGATAAAATACCTCGCATGTTACATCAGCTTGCAGTCAGGCCAGCCAGACTCAACCAATGAAAAATGTATAAGACATGCTTGCTTCTAAATATCCAACCAGCATATAGTTCCCCTCTTCCTGCACCTTGTAATGCATAAAAACCGTGCCTACCCTGGGCTTCGGGCTCTCACTTTGGAACCGCTGCGTCGGTGATGAGTGTGAGCCCCAGCTCGAGCTTGAAATAAACGACCCTTGTGTGTTTGCATCGGAATCGGCTCCTTGGTGGTCTTTCGGGGACTCGCAACTTGGGCACAACAATTGAGACCAAATGGGGCTAAAATCTATAGCCTGAATTGGACTTAAGTTCTCATAAACAGGGACTATGAGCAGTATAACTTGTAGTAAATTTGGCAATGTTTATCTTAAGATCAACTGCCTTGCAGTTCTTAGTCCTTTTCTCCTCAGGTTCGTGCAGTCTCTGTCCTTTCTATCAAACCCTTTTTCTCAGAAGGTCTAAAACACTTTAATAGTGATTAAAGCCCTAACTGAAGGAAATGAAGCTTCATTGCTGGTAAATTCCAGCAGATGGTAGAGACATTGACTCAGGCAGGAGAACCATTTGGTGGGATCCTTCCTAGTTGGCTATTTGTAGACCTAGAGACAGTCCTGATGTCAACCAAATTAATTCCTTATTTCTTTCATCAAATAAAAATACACCTTTGCTTGAATATGAGAGCTGCTTTAGCTAAGGACTTTACTGTTTCTCAGTAAAGGTCAAGTGCTTGAATTTCACAATTTGTGAATTGCACACACACACATGTCACCTACCTTTACCCAGATGGTGTGCCATCTAAGTTGCTGGATGCCATGTACAAACTTCCAGAGTTGAGTGTGTGTGTGTGTGTGTGTGTGAGAGAGAGAGAGAGAGAGAGAGAGAGAGAGAGAGAGAGAGAGAGAGTGTGTGTGTGTATGTGTGTGTGTCAGAGGAACTCTACTGGGCTAATGTTTCATCCTTGCCAGAACTTCACAGAAGCAACTCTGCAAATATCATACCAGGGTCCAGGTGTAGAACCATCAGGCCCCTTTTCACATTTCAGTATTGCATTATCTGAATAAATGGTCTCTCAGAATTGCAGCATCTAACTCAGTGATTGAGCCAGATTGTGGGTTTAAATAATCTCTTTCTCTGTATGGAGATAAGGCTTAACTTAAGCAGTATTTTCCATGAAAGAAAGTTATTATATCTTCCTCAACACATGGCCAGATAATAAGCTTGTGAAAAACAGCCTGATGTAAGCCATGTCACCACTAAAATCTTATCCATTCTTCAAGGCTACCTTCAAATACCACTTCCTACAGGAATTTATTATGGTTAGTTTTACATGTCAACTTGGCTAGGCTATAGTTTCAAGTCAGTAATCAAATACTAATCTAGGTGTTGCTGTGAAGGTATTTTGTAGATGTGATTAACATCTACAATTAATTGACTTTAAGGGTAGTTAATGTGGATAGGCCTCATCCAATCTGTCAAAGGCCTTAGGAATAAAAACTGAGGTGTAGTGGAGAAGAAATTGTGCCTCAAGCATGCAGCATTATCTCTTGCCTGAGTTGCCAGCCTGCCAGACCACCTTATGGACTTTAGATTTGCCAGCCCCTACATTGCATAAGCCAGTTCCTTAAAAGAAGTCTCTGAATACATATATTTATAAATATATATTATATGTGTATACTGTATGTATAATAGGTTCTGTTTATCTGGAGAACCCAGACTGAAACAGAAGCCTCTTTGACATCCCTAGTCCAGAGTGATTTCTCCTTCTTCTAAGTTAACCCTCATCACATGCTACTTTTATTTTCGTGATCTCGTATCTTCCTTCTATCCCCAAATATATTAATGTATTTATAACATATCCAGGATAGACTAAGTGCTGTAATTAAAAGACTGGAGAGTACAGTGGCTAAGAAAAAATAATTTTGGTCTCTCTCACCATTCAGAAGACTGAACAATCCAGGCTGACAGAGTGGCTCTGCTCCACGTGGCCAGAAAGCAACACAGGATCCGTATTGTTCTGTCAACCTCCATGAGTTGCCCTTGATAATAGTCCTGACTTTATCTCTTAGTATTTGAGGGAAATTTCCAAAGCCCTATAAGTCTAAGTCCACTGGGCTACTGCCAGGTCCCTACATTCCATCTTTCAGCCCACCTGGCAAGATATTTAAAAAGTACTCATGTTGCTTCACTTCTTACCAACAATACTACAATTATAATCATTTGCCTTTCCACCATAGAATTTGCCAACCCAACTTCATTGCACTTCTTAGTGTATGCAAACTAAGGGAAGGAACCTGTTCCTTTCTTTTATATTCTAACACTGACTTTGGCAGCTGATCAATTGCTAAGAAAATTGTTTGGTGGTTATCACAGGAGAATTCCAGGAAACCTTCAGACTGGCTAAGACTTGGCACAAGTAAAAGCATCAGTTCAGAATCCTTACTTTCACTTCACTTTGTCCTGTTTTTACTTACAGCTCACCACTTATACCATGTTCCAGTTATCTCCCCAAAAGCCAAGTAAGATAAAGATACAAGTCACTTAAGACAAGGAAAGTAGCTATGGCAAACTCCAGTACTAAATTCACTGGGAACGGTAAATTCTGAAAGGGTGTTAGTGGGAACCACCTCTTCAAAATTCTTTGCAGAGGGAGAAAGCCATTCACTAAGATAGAGGAGTGTTCACAGAGCTTGGCCCCTGGACAAGCAGAATAAGCATCGCTGGGAAATTTGTTAGAAATGCAAACTCTTGGAACCCAGCATAGGCCTACTGAATCACAAACTTGAAATAGGGCCCAGCAGTCTGTGTTTTAACAAGCCCTTCAGGTGCCTGAGTCAAGCTGAAGTTTGGGAACTGTGGTACTAAACAAATATGGGGAAACTTCATCCCCATTCCACCATGAGCAAAGTTCTTAGAGGTAACGGTTAAACTGGATATCCCAATACCTCATTCCAACCTACCGAAGAAGCTACAGCCCTTACCAGTATCTTGGTGCTACATTATCAATGTCTCCGGATGTCTCTCTGGATAACACATAATAGTTTTTGTCTCTTACTGCCCTTGCTTCTCTTTTCTAAGCCCTGCACAGCTCCTTTTCCTCAGACATGGTTTGGACCTCTCTGGACAAACCTTCTGTATCTTGTGCCTTGTTTGATTTGTTTCTTTGGTTTCTCAATCAACCTCTCTCCTGTCTCTGTTTCTGTTTGGCTCCAAGCTCTACATCTCTTGGTCAGCTCTGCTCCTCTCTAGACCCCACACTTTATGGGAAAGGGAGTCAGAATGCCAGATTAACTTTTATTGGGGGGTCTCATTTCTGGGGTCTTAATTGGTCAGGTTGTAGATGTGGCCCAAGAACCAAAATTTCTTCTTTCTTAATTAAATTTTTAGTTTTGAGCTAATTATAGATTTACCTGCAGTTATAAAAAATAGTAGAGAGCCTGTACTTTGCCCAGTTTCTTCCAATGTTAACATCTTGCAAACTGTAGTACAAAATCACAACCAGAATATTGATATTTATACAATCAAGATACAGAATTTTTTCATCACCACAAGGATCCCTGATGGTGTACTTTAAAACCGTATCTACTTCCCTCCAACTTTCACCCACTACTTAACCCCTAGAAAATACTAATCTGTTCTCCATGTATATAATTTTGTCGTTTCAAGTATGTTATATAAATGGAATCATACAGTATGTAACCTTTTAGGACTGGTTTTTTTCATTCAACATAATTCTTTGGAGAATTATCCAGATTGTTATATGTATCAGTAATTTATTTTTATTGCTGAGTAGTATTACATGGCATAGATATACACAATATGTTTAACTATTCACCTGGTAAAGGACATCTAGATTTTTTTCCAATTTGGAGCTATTATGAAAAAGCAACTACAAATACTAGTATGCAGGTTTCTATGTGAACATTCAGTCTTGGTATTTCTGGGATAGGTGCCCAGGAGTGTAATTGCTGGATCATATGGTAATTATGTATGGTAATTGCATATTTTTCAAGAAACTGCCATACTTTTTCCATAATGGCCGTGCCATTTTACATTCCCACCAGCAATGTATAAGTGATCTAGTTTCTCTACAATCTTGCCAGCCTTTGGCATTGTCCCTACTTTTAAATTAAGCCATTTTGATAGGTAATAGTAATAACTCATCATGTTTTTAATTTGTACTTCCCTAATGGCTAACGATGTTGAAAATCTTTTTATGTGTGTACTTGACATCTGTATATATCTCCTTTGGTTAAATGTCTGTTCATGTCTTTTGCCCATTTTCCAACTGGATTGTTGGTTTCTTGCTATTGAGTTTTAAGAGTCTTTAGATATATTCTAGATAATAGTCCTTTGTTGGATATGTGGTTTGCCAATATTTTCCCTAGTTTGTGGTTTGTTTTTTTATCCTCTTTACAGGGTCTTTCACAGAGCAAAACTTGTCAATTATGGTGAAGTCCAATTTCTCAATTTTACGTTTATGGATCATGTTTTTGAGGTCAAGTCTAAGAACACTCTTCCTAGCTCTAGATCCTGAGGATTTTCTCCTAATGTTTTTTTCTTAAAAGTTTTGTAGTTTTATGTTTTTATATTTAATGTGATCCATTATGAGTTAATTTTGATATAAGGGATGAGGTTTAGTTTTAAGTTCATTTTGTGCCTATGAATGTCTGCACCATTTGTTGAAAAGGCAATCTTTCCTCCATTGAATTTCTTTTGAAACTCTGTCAAAAATTAGTTGGGCATATTTGTGTGGCTTTATTTTTGGCTTTTCTAACCTGTTCCATCTATATATGTACTTACCCTTTGCCAATACTCCTTAGTCTTGATTGCTATAGCTATATAAGACTTGAAATCAAGTAGAATGGTTTTTCCTACTGTATTCTTGTTAGTTATTCTAGGTCTTTTGCCTTTCTATGTAAATCTTAGAATCATCTTGTCTATATCTACAGAAAGTCTTACTGGGATTTTGATAGGAACTGTGTTAAACTTATTTACCAATTTGGGGAAAATTGAGATTTTTACTATTTTACATCTTCCAATTCATGATGCACTATGTCTATACATTTGTTTAGATCTTTGATTTCCTTCATCAGCATTGTGTAGTTTTCAGTATAGAAGTCCTGCACGTTTTGTTAAATTTACACCTAAGTTAGCTTTACACTTAAGCACCTCCTTTTTTAAAATAGCTTGTAAATGGTATTGCATTTTTAATTTTGGTGTCTATGTGCTTATTCCTAGTATACATAAATACAACTAATTTTTATATGTTTATCTTATATCTGTATTCATGAGAGATGCTGGTTTGTAGTTTTCTTTGTTTTTTTCTCTGTCTTTGTCCAGTTTTGCTGTCAGAGTGATACTGGCTTCATAAAGTGAATTGAGAAGTATTCTCTCCTCTTCCATTTTCTGGAAAGGACTGTGTAGAATTGGGCTTATTTCTTTTAAACACTTGTTAGAATTTTCTGGAAAACTGGGCTTGGAGATTTCTATTTTGGAAGTTTTAAATTATAAGTTCAATTTCCTTAATAGCAATAAGGTGACTCAAATAATCAGTTTCATATTGGATGAGTTATGGTAGTTTGTATTTTTGGTTCATTTCACTTAAATTGTCAAGTTTCTGAATGTGGAGTTGTTCTTAGTAATCACTTATTATTCTTTTAGTGTTGACAGAATCAATAGTGATATCACTGTTCTTTTACTTGTATTAGTAACCTGTGTCTTTTCTCTGTATTTTCTTAGTCAGTTATGCTAGAGTTTTGTCAATTTTATTGATTTTTTTCACAGAACCACTTCTTTGTTTCATGGATTTTCTCCATTTTTCTATTTTCAATTTCATTGATTTATGCTCTTATCTTTATTATTTTCTTCTTTCTGCATTTTTTCCCCTCTTTTTCTAGGTTCTTGAGGTGGGAGTTGATAATTCATTCAGATTCTTCCTCTTCTATAATGTATGTACTTAGTGCCATAAATTTTCATCTGAGCACTGCTTCAGCTGTATCTAAAGACTTTTCATGTGTTGTACTTTCATTTGTTGTTGTTTCCAAATGTTTGGAGATTTTCTGTTACCTTTCAATTATTGATTTCTAATTTGATTCCACATTGATCAGAAAACATACTCCCTATGATTTCAATTTTTCTAAAAACTTTTTTTCTTTGTTCTATTGCTAAGAAGATGGTCTATCTTGAAGATATTCACTTGGAAAAATGTGTTTTCTGCCATTTTTGTTTACAGTGTTCTATACATGTCAATTCTGTTGTTTGATGTTATTGAGTTTTCTATATCCTGCTAATTTTTTCTTTAGTTGTTCTATCTATTGTTGAGAAATTATAGTTGAAGTCTCCAACTATAATTGTGTATTTGCCTATCTCTCTTTTCAAACCTATCAGTTTTTGCTTCACATATTTGCAGCTCTGTTTTTTTGGTGCATACATATTTAAATTTGCTACATCTTCTTGGTGAAATTATCCTTTTATCATTATTAATGCCCATTTCTGTTCCTGGTTCTGAAGTCTACTTTATCTGATATTAATATAGGCATTCTTGCTTTTTTTAAATTAACATTTGCATGGTATATTTTTTTCCATTTTTTAAAACTTTCAGTCTGTCTCTATCATTATATTTGAAGTGAGTTTCTTAAAGACAATATATAGTTGGGTAATGTTGTTTAATCCTGTCAATCTCTGTCTTTTAATTGGTGTATCTATACCATACTCATTTAGTGTAATTGTTAATATATTACAGCTTAAAATCTGCCATTTTATTTTTGCTTTTTGTTTGTTCTCTCTAGTTTTTATGTTTTCTTTTTCCTGCCTTTCTGTGGGTTACTTAAAATTTCTTTTTCAGAGACTCATTTTAATTTATAGATTTTTAGTGTATCTCTTTGTTATAGTTTTTTTAGTGGTTGCTATATGTATTACATTATATATATGTCACTTAGGCTGAGACTTTCTAGTTTTTCATTTGTTTTAAGCATGCTTGCAATTGCACATTGAAGTATTTTTATAATGGCTGTCTTAAAATCCTTGTGAGATAATCCTAACATTTCTGTCATCTCAGTATTGGCATCTATTGATGGCCTTTTTTCAATCTATTTGAGGTTTTTCTGGTTCATGATATAATGAGTGGTATTCATTTGAAACCTGGACATTTTGAGTATTATGTTATGAGATCTTAAATCTTACTCCGGATCTTACTTAAATCTTTTTTAATAGCTGGATTCTTCTGATATCACTCTGGCAGAGGAAGAGGGTGGATATGGCCTCATTTTGCCAGCTGAGGGTAGGTGTCTAGGTCTCTTTCTCAGCCTATACTGACACCCACCTGGTATTGTGGTGGAGACATCTTGCCCTTTAGTGCACAGAAACTCTACTCTCTGGATCTGCCAAGCAACTGGAATGATGGCTGTGCTGGAGCCTGCTGGGAGGAAAGACCTCTCTCCTGCTTCTCAGCTGTGGTGCTTGCCTCCACTGCCAGGGCCAGAGGGCTGAGCATGCAGGGAAGAGCCTCTGCATTACGCCTTTGTAGCTGCCATAGGCGGGGCCACCCTCTGGCTGGTCTGGTGCATGGCAGGGGCAGCAAGCAAGTGGACCCATGCCTGCTGGGAGGAAGGAGCAGCAGGCTGCGTATCGTGGTGGAGGGCCTTGGCACTGCCTTGCCAGCCAGGGGGATGGAGCTCCTGAAGTTCCTGAAAGTTCCCAACCTGTTGGGCTGAGTGTGCCAGGATGATCTTGTCCACCTGTCTTTTCTCCTGAGCAGCAAGTTCTGTGTAGTCCTTGCCCATTTAGCACCCTTCTCACAGTTGGGAACTCTTTCAAAGTGGCTGCCTTTCTTTTGTCACAGAGCACCCATTTGTGGGTACCTGTTCTCCATGAGCTGCTGCAATCTCAGTCTTTCCGAGTATTCTGCCTGTCTTTGCTTTCCAACCCCTCTAATCTCCAGGGCACCATGTAGTGTGCGTTCATGCTTCAGGAGCAGATCTCCAGGGGTGGGTGTTTAGTAGTCCTGGGCTTCTGCTCCCTCCCTGCTCCATTTCTCTTCTTCCCACCTGTGAGCTGGGGTTGGGGAAGGGCTTGGGTCCCACTGGGTCATGACTTTGCTACTTTACCCTTTTCTGTGAGGTCTTCTTTTTTCCCCAGATGTAGGCCATCTGTTGCAGTCTTCTTTTGGGTCTCTCTTTTAGGATTAGTTGTATTTGCTGTGTTACTTGTGGTTTTGGGAGGAGGTTTCTCCCTCACTTCTCACACTTCCATCTTTTTCCCCCCATATCCTATTTTATAAGCAAGAAGCTTATATATAACCTGTATAACATTAAAGTTAACAGGTATGATTTTCAGTATTTTTAAAATATAAAAATGTTTCTCTGTGTAGTCTAGTCATTGACTAGAATGTAAAAACTGTCAGGTAAGTGCTCCTTGAATATTATGACTGTTATGACTCTAGCTTGTGGCAATCTTGAGGAAAGTTAAGAATAAGTGAAATAAATAACTCATCTGATAAAGGGTTAACATCCAAAACATATAAAGAACTCATATGCCTCAACACCAGAAAAACAACCCTGTTGAAAAATGGGCAAAGGACCTGAATAGACACTTCTCCAGAGAAGAAATACAGATGGCCAACAGGCACATGGAAAGATGCTCCACATCACTAATCATCAGGGACATGCAAATTTAAACCACAATGAGATAGTACTTCACACCAGTTAAGATGGCTACTGTCCAAAAGACAAGAAATAAAAAATGTGGCAGAGATTCAAGATGGCGGCATGAGAGGTGACACAGAGAACTCCTCCCAGAACCACAAATAGTACAAAAATATAGTTAATTAATACAACTAACCATTAAACAGCAACAAGAAAGAAGGTTGACCCCGACTGCATACAGACCTCACGAACAGAGCAAACCTCACGAAATAGGGTAATGTAGGAAAGCCTTAATCTGGCGGGAACCAGGCCCTTCCCCCACCTCAGCTGACCAGCAGGAGGAAGAGAAATGGAGCGGGGAGGGGGTGGAAGCCTGGGACTGCTGAGTGCCTAGCCCTGGAGATCTGCTTTGTGAGCAGAAGCCAATATTGTGAGGCACTCTGGACATTGGGGAGCTCGGATGGGCAGAGTGCTTGGGAGACTGACATTCCAGCCATTTGTGGACGGGGGATCCACATCCGGCCACTCTGTGTCAGACGAAGG
The DNA here is from genome assembly GCA_032199065.1 of Smutsia gigantea. Taxonomy (NCBI): domain Eukaryota; kingdom Metazoa; phylum Chordata; class Mammalia; order Pholidota; family Manidae; genus Smutsia; species Smutsia gigantea. The sequence goes on along the minus strand of JAVSCE010020804.1, from coordinate 10,637 downwards.
GCGGGCGGTCTGAGAGACTTCCTAGCAGGGAGAAAGCTACTGAAGGGGCAGGGTTTGCACAGAGCTTGCTACGCAGCTGAAAGGAGAGCTGGACAAGGTTGTCTGGGTGTGCTCTGCCTAGCTGGTTGGGAACTTTGAGGAGCTTCAGGTGCTCCATCCCCCTGGCTTCCAACTCAGCTCTGAGGCCCCCCCACCATTACACGCAGCGTGCTGCACTTTCCTCCTAGCCTGCCAGCACCGGTTCACAGACTGGCAGTCACTGCGCAGGTGTCAGGCCAGCCAGAGGGAGGCCCCACCTATAGCAGCTAGAGATGCAAAGCACAGAGGCTTACACGTGCGTGCTTGGCCCACTGGCTCTGGCACTGGAGACAGGCACCACAGACGGGAATCAGGAAACAGATCTTTCCTCACCACAGGCACCAGCTCTGCTCCCCTACGACCCCCAGCCTCACTCTAGGGGCTGAGCAGCTCCAGACACTGGAGTTTCTGTGCACTAGTGGGTACTACAAAGAAATATGAAATGTCAAAAGAACATGGTTCAGACCAAAATATCACAAACCCCAGAAAAAGGGCCAAATGAAACTGAACTCACCAATCTTCCTGAAAGAGAGTTCAAAATAAAAATGATAAACATACTTATGGAGGTACAGAAAAATATTCAGGAACTCAGGAATGAATTTAAGTCGGAGATTCAATCATTAAGAAATTCCATATCTGAAATGAAACATACAATGGGGCCATTTAAAAGCAGATTAGATGTAGTAGAAGAGACAGCAAATGGAATAGAAATTAGAGAAGAGGAATACAAAGAAGCTGAGGCACAAAGAGAAAAAAGAATCTCTAAGAATGAAACAATATTGAGAGAACCATGTGACCTATCCAAACGGAACAATATTTGCACTATAGGGGTACCAGAAGAAGAAGAGAGAGAGAAAGGGATAGTAAGTGTCATTAAGGAAGTAATTGCTGAAAACTTCCACAATCTGGGGAAGGAGATAGTCTCTCAAGCCATGGAGGTGCACAGATCTCCCAACACAAGGGACCCAAGGAAGACAACATCAAGATATATAATAATTAAAATGGCAAAGATCAGGGATAAAGACAGACTTTTAAAAGCAGCTAGAGACAGAAAAAAGATCACATACAAAAGAAAACCCATCAGGCTATCATCAGACTTCTCAACAGAAACCTTACAGGCCAAAAGGGAGTGGCATCATATATTTAATGCAATGAAGCAGAAGGGCCTTGAACCAAGAATACTCTACCTGGCAGGGCTATCATTTAAATTTGAAGGAGGGATTAAACAATTTTCAGAAAAGCAAAAGCTGAGAGAATTTACCTCCCACAAACCACCTCTACAGTGCATTTTGGAGGGACTCCTATAGATGGAAGTATTCCTAAGGCTAAAAAGATGTCACCCAAGGCATAGACAAAGAGTACAAAATATGATTCATAACATATAAAGAATGGAGGAGGAGGAAAAAGAAAAAGAACCTTTAGGTTATGTTTGTAATAGCATACAAAGTAAGTTAAATTAGACTGTTAGATAGTAAGGGAATACCCTTGAACCTTTGGTAACCACAAATCTAAAGCCTGCAACTAGAGCAAATAGTTCTAAAATTCATATGGAATGACAAAAGACCCCAAATAACCAAAGCTATCCTGGGAAGGAAGAATAAAGCAGAGGGAATTATGCTCCCTGACTTCAAGCTCTACTACAAAGCTTCAGTAATCAAGACAATTTGGTACTGGCACAAGAACAGACCAATAGACCAGTGGAACAGAATAGAGAGCCCAGATATAACCCCAAGCATATATGGTCAATTAATATATGATAAAGGAGCCATGGATATACAATGGGGAAATGACAGCCTCTTAAACAGCTGGTGTTGGCAAAACTGGACAGCTACATGTAAGAGAATGAAACTGGATTACTGTCTGACACCATACACAAAAGTAAACTCAAAATGGATCAAAAACCATAAAACTCTTAGAAAAAACATAGGTAAAAATCTCTTGGACATAAACACGAGCAACTTCTTCATGAACATATCTTCCCAGGCAAGGGAAACAAAAGCAAAAATGAACAAGTAGGACTATATCAAACTAAAAAGCTTCTGTACAGCAAAGGACACCATCAGTAGAACAAAAAGACATCCTACAGTATGGAAGAATATATTCATAAAGGACATATCCAATAAGGAGTTGACATCCAAAATATATAAAGAGCTCATGCACCTCAATAAACAAAAAGCAAATAATCCAATTAAAAAATGGGCAGAGGAGCTGAACAGAGACTTCCCCAAGGAAGAAATTCTGATGGCCAACAGGCACATGAAAAGATGTTCCACATCACTAATCATCAGAGAAATGCAAATTAAAACCACAATGAAATATCACCTTACACCAGTAAGGATGACCAACATCCAAAACAACAATAAATGTTGGCGAGGATATGGAGAAAGTGGAACCCTCCTACACTGCTGGTGGGAATGTAAATTAGTTCAACCATTGTGGAAAGCGGTACAGAGGTTCTTCAATAAACTCAAAATAGAAATACCATTTGACCCAGGAATTCCACTCCTAGGAAGTTACCCTAAGAATACAGTAGTGCAGTTTGAAAAAGACATATGCACCCCTATGTTTATTGCAGCACTATTTACAATAGCCAAGAAATGGAAGCAACCTAAGTGTCCATCAGTAGATGAATGGATAAAGAAGTAGTGGTGTATATACACAATGGAATATTATTCAGCCATAAGAAGAAAACAAATCCTACCATTTGCAACAACATGGATGGAGCTAGAGGGTATTATGCTCAGTGAAATAAGCCAGGTGGAGAAAGACAAGTATCAAATAGTTTCACTCATCTGTGGAGTATAAGAACAAAGGAAAAACTGAAGGAACAAAACAGCAGCAGATTCACTTAACCCAAGAATGGTAACTAACAGTTACCAAAGGGAAAGGGACTGGGGAGGATGGGTGGGAAGAGAGGGATAAGGGGGCAAAAGGGCATTATTATTAGCACACATAATGTAGCTGTGGAGGACACTGGAAAGGCAGTATATGAAGAGAAGAAAAGTAATGATTCTATAACATCTTAGTATGCTGATGGACAGTGACTGTAATGGGGTAGGTGGGAGGGACGTGATAATAGGGGGTCTAGTAACCATAATGTTCACGTGATTGTACATTAACGATACCAAAATAAAAATAAATAAAAATTAAGAAATAACAAATGCTGGTGAGGATATAGAGAAATGGAATCCTCCTCCACTGTTGGTGGGAATGTAAATTGGTGCAACCATTGTGGAAAGCAATATGACGGTTCCTCAAAAAACTAAAAATAGAAATACCGTTTGACCCAGTAATTCCACTCCTAGGATATTACCTGAAGAAAACAAAATCCCTGGATTTGAAAAGACATATGCACCCTTATGTTTATCACAGCACTATTTGCTATAGCCAAGATATGGAAGCAGCCTCAGTGTCCATTGACAGATGAATGTATATGGAAGATGTGGTACATATACACTATGGAATATTATTCAGCCATAAAAGAAAAGAAATCCTGTCATTTGTGGCAGCATGGATGGGTCTGGAGAGTGTTGTGCTCAGTGAGGTAGGCCAGGTGGAGCAGGATAGGTGCTGTATGATTTCACTTATTTGTGGAATATAAAAACAAAGCAAAACAGAAGGAACAAAATAGCAGTGGACTCATAGACACCGAGAAGGGACTAGTGGTTACCAAGGGGGAGGGGCTGGGGCAGGTGGTGGGATAGGGTCAAGGGGATAAAGGGACACAGTAATTTGTAGTCACAATATAAGTTGGTCATGGTGATGGTAGTGCAGCATGGAGAATATAGTCAATGATTCTGTAACATCTTACCTACGTTAGTGATGGTAACTGCACTAGACGGGATGAGGATTTAATAATATGGATAATGTTGAACCACTGTGTTGCACATTTTAGACCAACATAAGGTTGTATATCAACTATACTTTAATAAAAAAAAAACACTCAAAAAAAAAAAGAATAAATGAGCTTTGTGTTTTGAAGTACGTTGTTTGTTAGGAATACCATTCTTGGAAAACAGAAAAAAATTCAGTATTTGAAACTAAGGTTTTAGAAAACAAAATGGGCTAATCATGATCAAAGCAGGAAGAATATACTTTTATGTAAATATCAAATGTTTCATTTAACTCATTCCTGGACTTTTCATGTCAGCCAGCTGCATGGTGCTTATTTTTAAATCAACAATAATTATTAAATGTCCATTAGGTATACAAAGTATGGTACAAAACTGTTAGAGAATATAAAATGTAGATCCTGCCCTTCAGGTGCTTACTACCTAGTGAAATAGAAGATAGATCCATGGATAAGTACATAATCATAGCAGTGTAGGTTCAAAGGAGGTAAAATGAACAGCTATGATTAGTGGCCAAAGAAGTTAATTATACTGAAAATCTTTATGGGGGTTTTGAGGAGGAAGTACTTCAGATTGGAGTTTTATAGATAAGACTGATAATCAAGTCTTGAAAAGTAGGAGAGATGTGGATAGATGGAGGTGAAGGAGGATGGGCATTTCAAGCCTTGAAATTCCTTTTGTTAGTCTTTTTAAAGGAAGCTTTGGGGTAATTTTCATGGATGATCTGAGTTACCCATGACTTGGCATACTAGTATCAACTTAAAGCTATTCTCTGTCCTTCGTTCTTTTCTCTTGTTCCCTAAATGGTCAGCAGACTGACATTGTCTATGAGGATGGGGCAGTGGTCGGGAAATGAAGGAGGATCAGAAAACAAAATCCTCCTGGGAAACTTGATAGTGGTTGTGTTTAATTTTACATCTTCACATGGATCACTATTGAAATAGACCCTTCTCACAACATACAATTTACAGCCAATTTAAACCAAATGATTATCCCTCTTCTATCAAGAGTATCACATTTTAAAAAGGGCCATGGTGCCTATGCATTGAGAAGTGAACCAAGGGCATGCAAATTTGTGTCAACTAGAGTCCAACCAAGGGTATTGAAAGAGAAATTGCTCCTGCATGCCTAGTGATCAGCGACTAAGGGATGAATATCGGAGATAATTATTTATCATTTGACAATTTCAGTAAATAGTCAGGAAAAAAATGGGCCTGACACCTGGGCAATTAAATTCTTAATAATAAATTAGTGGTTACATTCAGCTGTACTGAATGCGTTGAAGGAATACAATGAAGTCCATTTCTACCTAAGTTGCCGATTGTAGCTCCCCTTAAGCTATTAAGTTCAACGATGCAGTTTCCCCCCAGGAAATAAAGCATCCTCCTTGCCTTCCCAGTTCTCTACTCCATGCTGACTGAGTTTTCATTCTAAGCACTTGCTTGACTATTTTGGAGAATCTTCTTCTCAACAGGATGTTGGTATCTGAGAAAAGAAAATTGTTCCTATTTCCAACTCAAAGGTGGTTGTATTTACATAAGCTCCTCTTTCATTTAAATCTGTCTTAATCCTCAAGGATTTAGTAGTTTAAATGCAAAATACATTTTTTTTAATAAATGAAAGGAACCCTAAGAGAAAACAAATAGCACAGAGGAAGAATTTTAACAAATCACTTTATTTTTCATGTTTTTCTCCCTGAAAGTGGTGAAATTTTGAGATCTCTGCTTGTAGTTTCCCAATAAAGGGCTGAAATAAAAATTTATATGTATATACATACGAAATGAAGGAATGAGGTCATAATTTAATCTGAAAATATAATGTAATGATTTATATCTTACTTTCAACCCATCTCTAAATTCAAGAAAATTATGAAAAATTTTATTTTTGAGTTTGATAGTTGAGTTGAGAGGCTGCCGGTCTACATGATCACTCCAATAAATACATTAAAACATGGTTAATTATTAGCCCCTAGGTTGCAAGAGCATGGCAAACGTAGATTTTTTTCCCCTTAGAGTAATGTGCAAGAATTTATTCTCTGTCATGAATGGATTAGTTGAGATTTCTTAAAAATTTCTTCCCCAGCGATGTGCTAATTGCCAGAGCGCAGTTCTGCCCTAGAAGACCTGCCCATAGAACAGAAACAAGGCAAAAGCTCCTGGTTTGCATTCATTTCTAAACTTAATTCTTTTTCCATTTAATTGAACCCTATTCTTACTTTGGCTATTTTGGAGAAAGGCGTTTTGTTTTTTGCAAACAAAAATACGTAAACCTTAAAGATCCTTGTCATTAGATCAATTCTTTTTAAAAAAAAATGCAAAGGGATTTTACTAGATAAAAAGGTTTCTTCCAGCTTTAAAATTTTTGTGGATTGTAATTTTATTTAGGTATTTTCACTATTATCCTTATTTGCATATACTTTTTCTTTATAATAAATTTTTAGGGGACTTCCGGGAAGATGGCGGTGTGAGCAGGGTGGCAGAAATCTCCTCCCAACACTATATTTATCTACGAAAACACAGAAAATACATCTATTCCTAAAAGAGAGACGAGAATACACAGGAAAGCGCACAGCGTGCAGCTACACCCGAGAGGACTCGGCACCCCAAGAGGCGGGTAAGATACGGAGCCGCGACCTGGCGGGACCCGAGCCCTCCCCCACCCCAGCGCACCGGCGGGAGGAGAGGATTCAGAGCCGGGAGGGAGTGGAAGTGCACCCCGCGAAGTAGCCAGCCCCGGTGATCTGCGCGGGGAGCGCTGACCCACATTGCGCAGTGCAGCGGAGATTGGAGAGACAGAGGGGCAGGATCTGAGCGGGGAACGCGCCAGGGGGCTTGCAGCCGGCTCCCGGGAAGGAAAAAAGAAAAGCGCGCGCTTTCTTCAGCAGTCCTAAAGAGACAGGAGCCCAGCGGAGGAGCCGGATCGCCCCAGCACACTCAGCCTGGCAGGTTGGGAGTCCTGGGGAGTTTCAGACGCCTTAGCTGGCGACTGAGGAAGCGTAGCCATACTTAACACTTCTCACTGAGATCAACAGCCTCCTATTCGTTCCCACCCCTGCCAGAGCGATAAAGGGCCCTGCGGAGCGGCACAGTCACAGCTGTGGACTAGTGGGGCAATAGCGCCACCTAGAGCATTCCCACAGAATCTACGTCCAGTGGGCATTTTTTTTGTTGTTTTTTTTGTTTTGTTTTGCTTTTTGTTTTTTCTTTTCTTTCTTTTTTTCCTTTTTTTCTTTCTTTCTTTTTTTTTCTTTTTTTCTCTTTTTTTTCTTCTCTTTTTAAAGTCTTAAAGAGCCCAGCTGACATATGTGGCAACTATCAGTGACCAAATTATACAGCCATGAAAAGACAGAGGAATATGGTTCAGACCAAAATCAACCAGACAACCCCAGAGAGGGAGTCAGAAGGGATGGAAATGCACAGCCTCCCTGAAAAAGAATTCAGAATAAAAGTCATAACCATGCTGATGGACCTACAGAGAAATGTGCAAGAGCTGAGGGAGGAAGTGAGGAACTGAGGAAAGACAATACAGAAATCAGACAAGCGATCGACGGGCTTAACAGCAGAATGGATGAGATGCGAGAGACTGTTAATGGAATAGAAAACAGAGAACAGGAGTACAGAGCAGCTGAGGCAGAGAGAGATAAAAGGATTTCCAGGAATGAAAGAATACTTAGAGAACTGTGTGACCAATCCAAACGGAACAATATTCGCATTATAGGAGTACCTGAGGAAGAAGAGAGAGAAAAAGGGATAGAAAGTGTCTTTGAAGAAATAATTGCTGAAAACTTTCCCTCGCTGGGGAAGGAAGTAGTCTCGCAGTCCACCGAAGCTCATAGATCTCCCAACACAAAGGACCCAAGGAAGACAACACCAAGACACATAATTATTAAGATGGCAAAGATCAAAGATAAAGACAGGGTATTAAAGGCAGCTAGAGAGAGAAAAAAAGATCACCTACAAAGGAAAACCCATCAGACTATCATCAGACTTCTCAACAGAAACCTTACAGGCCAGAAGAGAATGGCATGATATATTTAACGTTATGAAACAGAAGGGCCTCGAACCAAGACTATTGTATCCAGCACGATTATCATTTAAATATGATGGAGGGATTAAACAATTTCCAGATAAACGAAAGTTAAGAGAATTTGCATCTCATAAACCACCACTACAGGATATCTTAAATACTGCTCTAGAGGGAAGCACTCCTAAGGCTAAAAAGATGTCACCAGAGAAAAAAAATTAATTAGCAAAGAAAGCAGACCATCCAAATACCAACTAAAGGCAAAGAATAAAACACCTATTATAGAAAGAATGGAGGAGGAGGAATAAGAAGGGAGAGAAAGAAAGAAACATCAGACTGAGTTTACAATAACTTAACAAGAAAGTTGTTAGATTGTTAGATAGTAAAGAAGCAACCCTTGAACCCTTGGTAACCACGAATCTAAAGCCAGCAATGGCAATAAGTACATACCTATCAATAATCACCCTAAATGTAAATGGACTGAATGCACCAATCAAAAGACACAGAGTAACAGAATGGATAAAAAAGCAAGGCCCATCTATATGCTGCCTACAAGAAACTCACCTCAAATCCAAAGATATACACAGACTAAAAGTGAAGGGATGGAAAAAGATATTTCATGCAAACAACAAAGAGAAAAAAGCAGGTGTTGCAGTACTTGTATCAGACAAAATAGACTTCAAAACGTAGAAAGTAGCAAAAGATAAAGAAGGACATCACATAATGATAAAGGGGTCAGTCCAACAAGAAGATATAACCATTATAAATATATATGCACCCAACACAGGAGCGCCAGCATATGTGAGACAAATACTAACAGAATTAAAGGAGGAAATAGACAGCAATGCATTCATCTTAGGAGACTTCAACACACCACTCACTCCAGAGGACAGATCAACCAGGCAGAAAATAAGTAAAGACACAGAGGCACTGAAAAACACACTAGAACAGATGGACCTAACAGACATCTACAGAACTCTACACCCAAAAGCAACAGGATACACATTCTTTTCAAGTGCACATGGAACATTTTCCAGAATAGACCACATACTAGGCCACAAAAAGAACCTCAGTAATTTCAAAAATATTGAAATCCTACCAACCAACTTCTCAGATCAACAAGGTATAAAACTAGAAATAAATTTTAGAAACAAATCAAAAAGGCTCACAAATACATGGAGACTTAACAACACTCTCCTAATTAATCAATGGGTTAACGACCAAATCAAAATAGAAATCAAAGAATATATGGAGACTAATGACAACAACAACACAAAGCCACAACTTCTGTGGGACGCAGCAAAGGCAGTTCTAAGAGGAAAGTATATTGCAATCCAGGCCTATTTAAAGAAGGAAGAACATTCCCAAATGAATAGTCTAAAGACACAATTAATGAAATTAGAAAAAGAAGAACAAATGAGGCCCAAAGTCACCAGAAGGAGGGACATAATAAAGATTAGAGAAGAAATAAATAAAATTGAGAAGAATAAAACAATAGAAAAAAATCAATGAAACCAAGAGCTGGTTCTTGAAAAAATAAACAAAATAGATAAACCCCTAGCCAGACTCATTAAGAGAAAAAGAGAATCTACACACATAAACACAATCAGAAATGAGAAAGGAAAAATCACGATGGACCCCACAGAAATACAAAGAATCATAAGAGAATATTATGAGAATCTATATGCTAACAAGCTGGAAAATATAGAAGAAATGGACAACTTCTTAGAAAAATACAACCTTCCAAGACTGACCACACAAGAAACAGAAAAACTAAACAGACCAATCACCAGCAACGAAATTGAATCGGTAATCAAAAACTACCCAAGAACAAAACCCCCAGACTAGATGGATTCACCTCTGAATTCTACCAGACATATGGAGAAGAAATAACACCAATTCTCCTTAAAGTTTTCCAAAAATAGAAGAGGAGGGAATACTTCCAAACTCATTCTATGAAGCCAGCATCACTCTAATACCAAACCAGGCAAAGACCTCACCAAAAAAGAAAATTACAGACCAATATCCCTGATGAACGTAGATGCAAAAATACTCAACAAAATATTAGCAAACCGAATTCAAAAATACATCAAGAAGATCATACACCATGAGCAAATGGGATTCATCCCAGGGATGCAAGGATGGTACAACATTCGAAAATCCATCATCATCCACCACATCAACAAAAAGAAGAACAAAAACCACATGATCATCTCCATAGATGCTGAAAAAGCATTTGACAAAATTCAGCATCCATTCCTGATTAAAACTCTCAACAAAATGGGTATAGAGGGCAAGCACCTCAACATCATAAAGGCTATATATGACAGACCTACAGCTAACATCATACTTAATGGCGAGACGCTGAAAGCTTTTCATCTAAGATCGGGAACAAGACAAGGATGCCCACTCTCTCCACTGTTATTCAACATAGTACTGGAGGTCCTAGCCACATCAATCAGACAAAACAAAGACATACAAGGCATCCAGATTGGTAAAGAAGAAATCAAATTGTCACTATTTGCAGATGACATGATACTGTACATAAAAAACCCTACAGATTCCATTCCAAAACTACTAGAACTAATATCTGAATTCAGCAAAGTTGCAGGATACAAAATTAACACACAGAAATCTGTTGCTTTCCTATACACTAATGATGAACTAACAGAAAGAGAAATCAGA